>JAQIXW010002642.1:0-14898 GCA_034700685.1 Willowsia buskii | reverse complement strand
ACAAAAGACAACGAAGCTGAAAATAATATTTACTTTTCCGAACAGCCATCATAGGTACATAATATCTAATTATGGAAGATTCGTTGTTTTCGTGTTCCCCTGTAAGCATTTTTCCTGAATGGTGAATTTTGTGAGTAGTTTAGTGTGATAATACGCAGTAAAAGCCAGGAACAGGAAAAAGAGATCAATACAAGTTAATTGACAGAGTATTTGTTTGATGTGAAATGTGCTACTTTTATAAAAAAAAATGTGTGGAGTTTGATACGAGTAGGAACTGTGAGGATTCATACGCGTAATTAAAGAAGCCTAACCAAAAGTTCTCTCATTTTGCGTAGGAGCGTAGTAACATGGTAACGTAACGTAGGTATATACCCAACAAGATAGGCCTTGCAAATTTGACTACTTGTTTGGCTTTTAGTGTGTGAAGCTACATGAATTCCTGGGGAGCTACAGAGATCAAAACTCACTTGCAACGTTGCAACAACAGGAGATCTCATACAAGATCAACCAGCTAGATGATAATATTATGTATGATGTTGTAGCATTGGAATTATTGGAGCCACGATACCTACACACAATTCATGTAACATTTTCCTCAGAGAATTGATTTCGTCAATGTTTACAAAAAGAAAAGAAAGCATGGCCAAATTTGATACAAAATTCACTAAACAATGGCACTTGCACAATCTCAATTGAACAACGAATGCAATATGCTCATGATGGACAATTTCGTTTTGCGGTGACACGAAATTCTTTGGCATGAAAATTGTCAAGTTAAACAACAAATTCATTATCATTTTTATAAGCAAGATTTCTCGGTAGCAGCGTGAACACTATGGGTGAAGGAGTAGTGGTGCCAAGAATTATTGTGTCAGTGATTTTCAATGCCAAAAATGAACATTACTATAGCAAAATTTGAGACAATTTGCAAGATGCAATATCGTACTTCATGTGAGTCAGACGTGACGAGACAACTACTTTTCCAATGGAAACGATTCTAACATATATCGTTACACAGTGACATATTCTTTTGGTATATGCTTAAGGGTTGGAAGCAAATGGAAACATAAGGAAGTAAAGTGGTCTTTGTTTCTAGGCTCTACTTGTTCCACAAGCTATATTCTTTCAGAAAGCAAAGTGCATTTTTATATGTAGTTATAGTGCAAATTTCAGAAGTACCGTTAGTCCTTGTTTTATATAGTTGGATTGATAGCGCACAAACTAACCCTAGTCTGGTAAGAGTACTTAAGATTACGGAAGCTTCTAAAGAATATTTAGAGGTTCTACTCAAAACCAGGGATTATCTACTATGTATACAGATTATTGAAACACTCGAGGGAAATATGATATCATTTTTGTGAAGATAGCAATCGTAAGTAATCTGAACGAAAATTTGTAACGCACTGTTTACGCAAATAGAATGTGACGGCGACTGTAACCCGGCATTCAATCAAACACTGACAAACACCAAAGTAACGCGACAAACTGTACAGGTACTTGATGCGTTTGCTTGGTAGCATTCCTGTAACAAAATATGCAAGCTGGTCATTTAGTTTGAAAGACAAAAGTTCTCGAGTTTATTTGAATGAGTCAAAAAGACAGGAGACATTTGTTTTTCGATTTTCATTGAAATATCTTAGCAATGCGTATTTCTCGAGTCTGATAATTTATGATGACTGATGATTAGTTAGTGAAGTGATGAAAAATGACGTCACGACGTATGTGTGCCATTTTACTTAAAAAGTCGGCAGCGAAAACGTTAAATCGTAGACGGCAACCGGCACAACAAAAGTAAAATGCAATAACTGCATCTCGGTTCATGAATGGCCATTGATCATTCATTATTTATGAGACTTATAGCTTAACGCAAAACTATTATAGGAATTGTTGAACTCCAAATGCCAGCTTTAATTAAAATGTGACTTCTACTGAATTTGAAATATTTAATTTTTCTGAATTTTCAGCGATCTGCTTAAGACTGTTGAAGTGAAAGTTTTTGCTACGATATTTTTCAAATTCTGCAAAAAAGTTTTTCCCATATTCAAAGTCATTCACGGCCACGACACACACTTTTGTGATGTGAACTTTACAAGTGATTATGGCAAACATTGCGTATGGAAGCTCAACTTTTGCTAGACCCCCGACGGCACAGCAATACCAATACCATTCTCCAGGTAAGCTAAGACATAAGAATAATAACTGTGATGATAAGGCATAATCAGTAAAATGAAATGAATACAAGGTCTAACGAAATGTCTATAAAAATTACCGAAGCAGAATCGTCATCTTCTTTACAATTAATCATGACAGCTTACAGCTTTTTTCTTTCTTTTGTTACTGAAAGCCATTTCTGACATTACGATTTTATCACATTCATATCATCAAAGCTTATCATCAGAAATGATTATTTGACTTCTCCAACATTAGCCAAATTAAAAATTCCATGTTTAATTTAGTTACGAGCAACGCAATGTGTTTCACTGTGGAAAAACAAGCTTATTTGCTTTTCATTTTATCAAATGCACGATGCACTCGAATGTCGAATGGACATTGGCAAGTCAGATACGTCACGTCACACAATACAACCATAAAAGTTTAGTTGGACTACGTCGAATATAGTTGCTCAAAAAATTGAGGAAAAATAAACCTAAATTACTTTACAACTTTTTCATTACAAATTAGATTTTCATTTTCTGCTTGTCAGGGATTATAAGATTCTTAAACAAACAAACATGAGTAACAAACCAGCAAACGTTTCAAATAATTCCCAAGAGTATTTTTCGTTGCATTACACATCTTATGTAATTGGTGACAGTGACAGATATTTGGATACTCGGAGTAATGTTTTTTTCAAATAATGCATTTATATTCTGTGGGAAGCGAGGAAAAAAATTTCAATTGATTATCTTAATTTTGAACTATAAATTCATTTTTATTGCTAGATGGCACCTCAAAATGGAAGGGCCCTAGACGAGTTTGTATATTTTGCACAACAGCAATTATTCTGCCCTCGCTGCTGATTTCTGTTCCGTTGTTGATGCGCTTCGTCATTTACGGTTCAAACTCGTATGTTCTCCACCCTTCAGATATGATGATTTTGGACCAAAGAATCTCAACTACTTGGTGCGAGGTGAGTATAAATACACGAAATTCAACGGCAAAGTGTTTTTGGAAACTGTTTAATTTCTATAGGTAAATTATCTTTACAGGCGGAAACAGTGACAGCAAATACCTCATTCACTGCATACGTTACAAACGGGGAGCCCACTCTGCTCAAAGCCCCAACAACCTTGAGTATCGACCAGCACATGAAAATCCCCGATGATCAGAAAGAGTACTGGGGACTTTATCTCCTACCAGGGTCCACATTCACAATCAAAACATGTGCCAGGTTCAAAGGTGGCACGCTCCTCATTGTTCGTGGAAATAATCACATGCAATATTGCGCCTACGTGGGAGAAAACGATTCGGCTGGCAACTCAGACGATGTGTCTGGTTCCACCTCATTTGAGAGTGTAGTCGCAAGAAAGAATCAGGGAAGTGGAAATGGTGGAGTTGATTCTCAAGAGAAAGCCAAAGATGATTTGACTATTTTGTCACGACTAAAAAGCTTCTTGCAGACTCATCCTTCGAGTCGGGGAAAAATTCAAAAGACGCTGGAAGACTGGATGCTTCTCAACAGCAGTTCAAATGCAAACAGTAAAGAGGAGGTGGATCCACCTCAATCTTCCACTCAACCAGAGTCTATGGAAACTACAACGAGAAACGATTCCTCAGAAGCATTAGCAATCGAGCACGGCACTATTCGTCGACGACGCCAAGCCGTTGACATTCGCCGAGACACCGAATCTGGAGAAAATGGTGCGTTTGAAGATGACACTGGAAACAATGCAACGAAGATTGATGACAGTGATTTTATACTGCCTCATCCCCTACAAAATTCGAATAGCAATGTGTCCATTCTGGATATTCTCAAGTCACCCCAACAAACACCTGGCTCCATTTGGAAGGAACAGCACAGTCAGCATAGTGGGGTCATGAACATTTCGATCACTGGTGAAGATGGCTCTGCGTCAGAGTCTGAGTCGAGTTTTTCGAGTAGTGAGGAAGCACTTCTAAAATGTGAGGGGATTATTGCCAGCTTTAAGATACCCAATGAGGAAGAATGTGTCGAAGGAGGGGACTTTGACAGTCTTTCCCTGAAAAAGTTCATTCCAGGACTAGAAACCAACGCATTCCGTTTTGAAGTCGTGGAACGCGACTACTACTACTTTATCTTTGGCTCAGAAAATGAAAAGGAGACGAATTCAATCCGAACCAAGTTTGAGCTCCAGAAAGTGGAATATCAGTTGCCAGAACCAGTGGAGAATTGTACGGGGGTTAAAGAATGTCAGATATCATTTGGGTTTGCGTCTTCAGAAAAGGTAAAATAAATTCAAGGTTATATTCATAATTACCTATTGTTTCCTTTAGCAACATTAAGAAGATAATACTTTTGTAATTTATTTTTTTTAAAGGTTGTTATCAAGTTGCCCCAACCACTTCCAGAAGCCAATTCCAATATTATCTTCATGGCTGAAACTCTTTGCAAGCCGAGATCTCATCTTTATCTCATTTTCGTGATATTGGTTCCAGTCTCAATCCTACTTTTTGCTTTTAGATGAAGGACTTGAGGCTTCTAAGAAGGCTTGCTCCACAATACTGTTTTGTTTTGTTATATTTTTGTACATCTTCTCTTATTATATGATATCTTCTTCACGATCGTTAGTGCCATCGGAAGGAATTCTTCATAGTGAACTAATATGCTTTAATAATCTACGTCAATTTTACGTAAGATTTTTCTACTATTGATCTGTTATTTTGTTGGAAAGAAATTGTACACATGTGTATATAACTCGCTGAACGCATAGTGTTAAGAGAGCAAATTAATAAAGAAAATATTATGTGACTACAAAAGTTTATTGCTAATTGTTTAAAGTAAGTTATTGTCCCGATGGTTAATTAGATCATGTTGGAAAGTTGAGCTAAATTACATATATCATGCACATGCACTTTACTTTTTCATTCCGTTATCAGGTAATTTTTAAAAGAGATAGTGTTTCGAAAACAATTACCCCAAAAGATAACGCATGATTTGGACCACCTATTTATGCAACGTTATGTGTGTATGTGGAACAAAGAAGCAGTGACTTTTCAATAAGTCCGTGCCATAGCATATAATTAGCGTAGTGTAAGTGTAATAACCCCAAACATTCAGAACAAATTTCTTCCACGAATGAAAAACATTAGCATTAATTATTAATTCTATTATTATTATATGATCAATTCAACAAAAAATGGAATTCACTCATTGTCATAAGAAATCAGATCAGTAGGGAAGAGATCTACGTTTGCATAATATGTAATAAAAATTTGCTTGTTTCCGAATGACAAAAGTGAAAAGTGAGGAAATCACCCAGTATGACAAAGACTTCTTCACAATTGTACATTTGGCTTGAGTTCAAGCTATACACATTTAGTGCCAATAATACTTAGAAAAGCATGGACAAATCTTCAAAGTTCAAATAGATTAGCATATAACTACCTCAATACAATGGGCTATTCACCATTAAGCACTTCACCATTACTAACCCACGGCAAGAATCCGGTCGACACTTTGTCATTTATTTTTCATCTCGGAAAACGATGCAAATACGGTTTCTACATTATTTCGGGGACAAGTCTCCTCTACATCGTCCTCCTCACGATCAAACTCCACAACAACATATTTTTTCTTCAATCCCCAATTCCCAAACAGAATGAATCTCTCGCTTGCCAAATCGCAAAACTAGAGCCGTTCGATCCTCTCATCAAAGACGCTCTTGAATCCGAGGATGCCTATCTCAAAAGTTTTAAGAAACTAACATGTCAAGAATCATTCCCCATGTTATTCTCCTCCTCTGTCGACCGCTTGATACCCCTGAGAAGTGTTGAAGATTACACAGAAAACTTCACGATTTCTAACTGCTGCTACCGCACAATTCACCGAGGAGGGGATCCAAAGTTACCCAAGACTTATCCCGATCACACCTTCAACCTCAGCAAAACATGTTATCCGGTTTCCCTCTCGTCTGACACGATAGTGCCACCAGATCATGAATTCGTTTCTATCGAATGCAACCATGACAAACCGATTGTGAAACGACTGCCAAACAATGATAACCCTGCTGTACGAAAGGGAGAGACAACCTTGTTGACCAGCATAGTTGACATGCACGCCTTCGTGCATCCTCCTCCTCCAGAGTCGAGAACATCTTCAAAATATGGGGGCGACCGTTTGAACATTCTTATTCTTGGATTGGATGCCGTGTCAAGGATGAACTTTATTCGCACATTCCCAAAATCTTATGACTACCTGATGAAGTCAATGTCTGCTTTGGAAATGGAAATGTACAACAAAATTGGGGACAACTCTTTGCCAAATTTGGGCCCCATGTTGACCAACAAGGAGTCAATCGCTGAAGCGAATCTTACGTGTGAGGTGAATCGTGCCTATGACGAGTGTCCGTTCATTTGGGAGAAATTTGAGGAAGTGGGATATCATACACTGTATGCCGAAGATGACAAAAGATTGTCAATTTTTGACTATGTGAAAAACGGGTTTTTAAATCCTCCCACGCACTATTACTTCCGACCGTTTTCCTGTGCCGCTGATGAGCATATTGCGACAAAGAAATTAATGTTTGCCAAATGTTGCTATGGGCCAAGATTTGCGTTTAGTGTTATGCTTCATTATGTGAAGAAAATGGTTAAGGTGATGGGAAGCATAAAAGAAAATTATTTTCTGTTTACCTGGTCGTCGTCGTTGACTCATGATTTTTTACATGCTGGGTTACACGCAGACAGCCGTCTACATGAGTTTCTGGAGTGGATGAAGGAAGAAAACTATTTGAATAACACGTTCATAGTTGTGATGGGCGACCACGGAGCTAGGTGGGGTCCACTAAGAAGTTTTTATCAGGGACAACTGGAGGAAAGACTACCAGCAATGTATTTCGTGGTGCCTCAATGGTTCCAAGATAAGTATTCCATAGCTTATAGGAATTTGATGACGAACAGAAAACGACTTGTCACCGTGTGGGATCTTCATCAAACCCTGCTCGACTTGGTCAACTTGGAGGAGTCGGTTGCTGATGACGTTTTAGATGAAAGAGAGGCGGGGCTAAGGTGGGGAACACCTCCTCCTCCTCCAGAAGAGGAGACTCCTGGAATCAGCATGTTCCTCCCCATTTCTTCAAACCGAACATGCAAAGACGCCGGCATTCCAGACAATTATTGCACCTGCAATCATAAAACGATACCTGTAGATATCACAGATTCTGAGGTGGATCTTGGAACACATTTTGCAGTCGGTTTGATAAATGAATGGCTAGAATCAAAAAATTTTACCAAATGTTCGAAACTAGAACTTGCTAAGATACTATCTGCTGGAAAGGTGAGCTTTAGCGAGTCAAACCTATGGCAGGGTTATCAACTCAATTTTCAGACGAAACCAGGGGATGCACAATTTGAGGTGTTGGTGGTGCACGACGAAATGACACTCGCGAAAAGTAACTGGACGGTGCAAGGGAAAATTTTGAGGACCAATTTGTACGGGAATCAGAGTTGGTGTGTGGACGACAAAAACGCAAAGTTATATTGCTACTGTATATAATTAAAACATGTTGTAATAGAGTTTAATGAGTCATAAAAGCAATCAATAAAGCATAATATTTGCTAGAAGGTTAATTAAATGATTATTTCGTCAATCAATTTTATTTGCTGTTTCTGTTAAAAAGTAGAAAAATTTTTTCAGGATGAAGACACAAGTGCCTCAACGAATCCTCCAATGGCACCAAAGGCACAGATTACCTGCTTTGTATAGAGTTCACACTTGGCTTATCCTCGCGTTTTTCTCCATTTTTCTATTTTGCCTACTCCAGATCCTCAGAACGATGAACAAAATTGAGTCATCAGAGTTACCCCATAAGCGATTAATAGATATCGTTAAAAGTATTGACCATTTGAAAACAAGGCGTAAAGAGATCAGCGAGAAGCAAAGTTGCCAACTCCCAAATTTTAGCCTTTCCAATGATTCTTTTGTGGAATTATGGAGAAAAGAGAAAATTTTGCTGCCAGAAAAAGAGTTACGATGCAAGAGGAAAGACCATCCACATCTTTTTGACAGTCTCGTAGATCTTCCGGCAGGTCCTCGAATAGTACCACAGAAGAAACGCATTAAAAAGTTGAGCATTAAGAGCTGTTGCTATGGAGAAATTCCTATTGATGCGAAGAAACTCAAGGGTATCAATAAGTGTCATCCGATAAGTTTGGAAAGCACAACGGAAATTGGAGAAGATCAGGAATTTATTGCAGTTCAATGCACTTTCGCAAAATCACGGAATGGAAAGGTTTTGCGACTTCATAATGCAAAAATTGTGGATGTGCACGCGTTTGTGCAAAAGAAACCGGAAGTGGTAAAGAGGGTGAATAAACGGAGGAAAAAACTGAAGAGAATCAAGAAAAACGGGGTGGTTGATCATTTAAATGTCATTGTGCTGGGGTTGGATGGCATGTCGAGGATGACTTTTCAAAGGACTATGCCAAAAACGAGGGACTATTTGAACATATTGAATGCTGTGGAGATGGAGGGGTTCAATAAAATTGGAGGTTATATAATGACCCTAAAAAGCAACCATTTTAATTTTAACTTATAAAAAATATAATTTTTGAAATTGTTTTTGCAGAGAATACATTACCAAACGTTGGACCACTCCTTACAAACCTTCCAGTGATAGATGAAGTGCGTCTCCAGTGCGTCCATAGAAACTCCTCCGAAAGCTGTCCCTTCATCTGGAAAAAGTATGCAGACTACGGTTATCACACTCTTTACGCTGAGGATGAATTGGACACGGCGATTTTCAAAAGTTTGAAACTAGGATTGACCAACACCCTATATTTCTCTGCTCCTCCTCTAATTGATTACTTTTTCCCGTATTTTGCTGCAGCTGCTGATCTGCTAATTAGTCATGATAAAAGATCTTCAACAAAATTTTGTTACGGACCCCGACCCGCATTCCAAGTGATGCTTGACTACATGAAGAAACTGAGTGAAGTGATGAGGCGAAGTGAGAATTACTTTCAGTTTGCGTGGTCAAATACTCTGACAAGGGATTTCATTACTGGAGGGAGGCTTATCGATAAGGAATTGAGGTCAGCTTTGAAGTGGTGGAATGAAGGTGACCACCTTCGAAATACTGTTTTGATTTTAATGAGTGGCCATGGCAAAAGAATCGAAGGAATAAATGATTATCCGAATCGGTTGGAAGCAAACCTGCCATTCATGTATTTTGTGGTCCCGCCCCGGTTTCAGGGGAAGTATCCGAAAGCTTATCAAAATCTGGTGGATAACAGCAAACGACTGATAACCCCATGGGATGTTTATCAAACGCTGGACCACCTTCTTCAGCCAGATAAGCTGGAGAATCCCGAGGAATCTCAGATGGAAACACCATCACTGCTCCCTAAAAAGCCAAAAGAGTCACCAGGAATCAGCCTTTTCTCAAGAATTCCATTATCCAGAACCTGCGAATCTGCTGGAATTCCAGTCAACTACTGCTCTTGTAACCATCACGTGAAACCACTTCCGGTTGACAGCAATTTGGCAAAACAAGCAGCAAATCATGCTATTCAATCCATGAATTCGTTTCTGGCCGTGTCAACTACGAAGCTTTGTGCTTATATGTTTCTTGAAAAGGTTATCTCAGCAGGCCGAGTCAGGTTTGGAAATTCGTTCCCTTCCTCCGCGTTGGAACACTATCAAGTGTTATTCCAAACTGAACCGGGACGTGACTCATTTGAGGCTCTACTCACCAATCAAAACTGGAAAAATACATCAGCTCCTCCAGAATGGTCAGTTGCCGGGACGATTTCGAGAACGAGTGCATACAAAAATCAGAGCTGGTGCTTGGAGGAGATGGAGGGAAGAGCTAAAAGTTTGGCTGAAATTGATAAAATCAAGAGAGCTAAAATGTATTGCTATTGTTTACCAAGTGGACGACCAAAAACAATTAGTTAAATTTGGAACAATTATTATTTTATTTAGAACAATAAAAAACCAGAATTTTGTTTTATTGAAATTGTATGACCTTCGAGACAATTTTACTAGCCATTGTTCTTAGCCAAGTTTGGTCTCAAAGTTTGTTTTACGCATCCACCGACTTTATTCGACAAACTTTGAAAGTTTTAAATTGAGTTAAGAAAATGTCTAAGAATTTGGAGTACCGTTGGCGCAACAGTATACTGAGAAGACGCCAGACTTCGGCTGCCATCTTGATTCCAGGTTTTATTGCGTTTATCACGATTTACACATTTTTCTTCAGAAATACCACTGTTTTTGTGGGAAAGGGGGCTCCAGCGACCACTACCACTCCAATACCCTTAATAACTCCCCATCAAGACGAGCAACAGGCATGCAAATTCCCAGACCTCGAGATTGACAACCCTTCCATTTTGGAGTTGATGGAAAAGGAAGACTTGGGAGCGTCTCTGGACTGCACTAAAAAGTATCCCCTTTTTTTTGAGTCTGTTATCAATGTCGGCGAAGATTCTGCTTCAGGACTGCGGCCAGCTGGAGACATGAGTAAAGTCAAACGCTGCTGTTACAGGAGGGTTCTTTTTGGAGAGGACAAGGAATTTTCGGACCAGTGCTTGCCAATAAGTCTTTTGAAGGAAACGGTGATTCCAGTTGAGTACGAGTTTATTTCTGTGGAATGCACATTTCTCAAAGATGAAGGTGAAGAGAATAATGCGGAGGAGGAGGATGGGAATATTATGCAGATTGAAGAATCAAGGATCGTTGATATGCATGCGTTTGTGAACGTGGGGGTAAAGAAGAAAATAGAAAGTGGAGACGGTAAACCAAATGTGATGATCCTTGGAATTGATTCAATGTCACGATTAAACTTTCATCGAACTATGCGCGAAACACGGGACTATTTGGTGAATGAGTTGAATGCAATAGAAATGGAAGGAATGAACAAAATTGGAGGTAATTCGAAATACTTATCCAATTTATTTTTCTTAGAAAAAAATTTTCCCCTAATTTTAGTTTTTTTTTTGCAGATAACACATATCCAAATATTGGTGTCCTGCTCACAAAACAATTTATCAGTGACGACTATTCAGTTTCTTGCATTGCCAACGGATCCTCCCACGCATGCGACTTTCTTTGGCTTCAGTACGCGACTAGAGGATATAGATCGCTTTATACGGAAGATGAAGTTTCCATGGGGCTATTTGAGCTTTTGGAGCTGGGAGGAATTAACGGTTCCAGAAAAACTCTGGAAGCACCAGAATTCTACTTTCCACCGTTTTTGACTCTATTCGATAAATATTTAGGACATGAACGTAGGATCACGTCAAATTGGTGCCTGGGACCTCGACCTGCCCTTCAAGTTGCACTGGACTACTTGAAAAAGGGAACAGTTGCGATGGAAGAAGGCAGCGAAAATTATTTCCAGTTTGGTTGGTTCACTGCATTCACTCATGATCTTTTGAATGGGGGTCGACTGGCAGATAAAATGTTTAAATCCTTTCTGAAGTGGTATCGGGACATTGGTTATCTGGAAAACACAGTAGTAATCTTGATGAGTGACCACGGCGCGAGAATCGGAGACATTCGTGGAGTCAACCAGGGATTGCTCGAGGATCGGCTTCCATTCCTGTTCATTGTCCTCCCAAACTGGTGGAAGAAAAGTTATCCAAAAGCTGTGCAAAATTTGGAAGCTAATCGACAACGTCTCACGACAGTTTGGGATGTTCGACAAACTCTGGAAAACATTTTGACACCGGAACTCCTTCTTCAAAACAATGAGTTGTCTAGTTTGTCATCATTAAATCAACATGGGATCAGTCTTTTTACTCAAGTGCCTTTATCCCGAACCTGTGAAAGTGCTGGGATTCCTTTGGTCTACTGCACCTGTAATTTCCACGCGGAACTTGTGGACCCTGCGGACCATTCCCAAGTTCATCAAATCGTTGGACACGTGCTTGATGAAATTAATTCCATTTTGGAATCGTATCAACAGTGTTCTCAACTTTCTCTCGGAAAAATATCCAAAGCTAGTCGAATTTCTTTTAAAAGTTATGACGACGAAGACAACACAACATTGACGCCATCATGGCAAGCGTACCATGTTGTCTTTGACACATTGCCAAGATGGACAACATTTGACGCCTTGGTCGTATGGGAAGCTGTGAATGATCTGGGAGGGAAGTGGGTTTCAAAGAATGTTGGAAGATCAACGTGGTACTGGCTGGATCAGAGGGCAGCGTGCTTGGGTCAGTGGAGCAAGGAATTGAAGACTGTTATGGCTTATTGTTATTGTCAGGAGTAGAATTGACTTTAAATTTAAACTTTAAATTTTTATTGACTTAAGACCATGTATGTATGTAGGAATGTATGATGTTAGATCTTTAGATCTGCATTTTTTGTCAGTAAATTTTTTTTCTGTAATACAGGGATCCCGATAT
Source organism: Willowsia buskii (assembly GCA_034700685.1). NCBI lineage: Eukaryota > Metazoa > Arthropoda > Collembola > Entomobryomorpha > Entomobryidae > Willowsia > Willowsia buskii. The sequence goes on along the minus strand of JAQIXW010002642.1, from coordinate 2,346 downwards.
ATACATTATAGCTATAATTCTTTAGTAATTTGAAAAATTACAGGTGAAAATGTCATGTTTTTAGTTCTCACTTATCAAGGGAAGCCTTTGTAAGAGTAAATATTAAAGTTGATTGTTTGTTTCCAAAGTTATAATTAATAATTAAAACATGTCGCTCACCACCATCGAACGGAAGTATTTCGAAATAGTGATTCTATTAATTATCGCAACCACAACTATAACTTTTTTCACTTTAAATGCTCAACTTTCTAGCACTAGAAAGCTAACAAAACTTTACGTTACCCCGGCATCAGAAGAAAAGGACCAATATCCTCCATGGGCATCACTCCAAATTATTCAAGACTACAGTCGAAATCGCAGCAACAGTAGTAGTAGTACCATTCCGGGTTCCTCTACCTGTGTGATCCCTCCACTGGAACCTTTTGATTCGTCCATTCTTCGTTTGGTGAGGATGGAGCTCCCTCCCCTCGTCTGTGCTAATAATGATGAATTCCCGTTGCTGTTCAACTCCACATTGGAACCTTCTCCGAGGCTGGTTCCCACTGAAGGCAGCAAAGTCGCCAGTAGTAATCTTGAGATAGTGTCCTGCTGCTTCCGGGAAATTCGTCGCAACCAAAACGATGATCGTCGTGGCATTTCACTTTCTGAGGAATGCATACCCCTAACATTTGAAAACCACACAGATGTACCGTTTGGATGGGAGTTTGTTTTAATTGTATGTGAGTTCCACTGCTCTTATCTTTGCCAATTTTGGAACATGATAAGCCTCCAAGAAAATAGGAGGGTAATGGACCTCCACACGTTCATTCATAATCCGATTTCCAACATTACTACTTCGAACGACAGACCTACAAATGGTACTCCTACTACTCCACCATTGAATGTGATTGTACTCGCGTTAGATGCCATGTCGAGAATGAGCTTTCTCCGCACTTTGCCGGAAATCCACTACTTCTTGATCAACAACTTATCAGCGGTGGAAATGCGAGGCTTCAATAAAATTGGAGGTAACATCTTTAACTTACATTTAAGTGACGTGCATTAGCCAATTTCCTTTTTAATGTAATACTTTTTTGCGCAGAAAACACTTTCCCAAATATTGTTCCAATGCTGACAAACCGAGAAATCATTTCAACGAAGCATCCCATTTACGGGAAACTTGACTTCATCAACTGTGAAGGAATGGCCACTGCGGATAATTGTCCGTTCATCTGGAAAGCGTACAGTTCCAAAGGATATCACACCCTATTTGCGGAGGACGAAGTGACCATGTCAATTTTCAATTTCAAGCGAATCCACTTCAACAGTCCACCCACAACTCATTATTTCCGTCCGTTTGCAATCACCGCTCATGACACTGTATCCCACGAAAAGAGATCCCTTTCTGCACTCTGTTACGGCCCTCGTCCTGCACTCCAAACAATGCTAAACTATATGGAAAAAATGGCCACATCACTGCACCAAAGAAACCAGCCATTTTTTCAGTTTGCTATGTCAGCGATAACCCATGAGTTTCTAAATGGGGGTCGACTTGCTGTCAATTATCTTCTGGAGTTTTTACAGCAACTCCATAGGAAAGAGATTTTTGACAACACTGCACTCATCTTTTTGAGTGACCATGGCTCCCGTTTGTCAGAGTTCCGGAGCTCTCCTCAAGGCTTTCTCGAAGATCGTTTACCTTTCATGTATATCGCGTTGCCCCGCTGGTTTCAGACCAACTATTCGACTGCGTTTGAAAATCTTAGGAAGAACGCGGAGAGACTGATCACTGCTCGGGATATTTACTCGACCCTGAAAGACCTTCTGAATCCGGAGACAAATCTTGGAAACTTGGAAATCGGGAAACGAAAAGAAAACACAATTAAGATAGGTGGGAAGTCTCTCTTTCTTCAGATTCCTGTTTCTCGAACGTGCCGGGAAGCATTAATCCCGAAAAAATTTTGCACTTGCAGTTTGCAACTGGCGGAGATACCAATCTGGTCAAGGATTGTGACGACAGGTGTTAGCTATGCGGTAAAGTATATTCATAAGGTCATCGGTGAAAATTCGGCTTGTGCAAAGTTGAGTCTCTGGCGTGTTTTGAAAGCGGAGCAAGTGGGAATCGGGGGAAATGAGGGATCTGATTCGAAAGCGAAAGGCGTGTATCGCGTTGTTTTTGAATTGACTCCAGGACCAGCACAGTTTGAAGCAATGTTTAGGAGGATCAATGTGAATGAAAGTATTTTGATTGAGATGGAAACAGTCGGAAGACTCGATTTGTATGAGGAGCAAAGTGGATGTGTGGAGACGGTAGAGGTCAAGCCTTACTGTGTTTGTGAATAAAAAATATTTTGAATTATTTTATGA
>JAQIXW010002641.1:0-14902 GCA_034700685.1 Willowsia buskii | reverse complement strand
TTAGGCAGATTGGATGTTAGACAGATAGATTGATGTAGAATGTAGAATGCAGTGACGCGCTGGATCGGATGTTGTTCTCTTTTCTGGAATTTCCCTGAACACAACCATAGAAGGCTAAAAGTTACAGCGCGAGTACTGTGTGTAGTACTGCATATTATTATTGCATAGTGTGTTTATACTCTGCAGTTTCACAACAACAGAAATTATGAATTTGTTTCTCCAGTTCCAGGTTGCCAATTTTTTTGGAGATTTGGAGTAAAATTTTTAGTCAATTAAAATGGGACAAGCGATTCCACTGGTGAAGCTGATAAAGCTAGGGCGAGTGTCATACAGCAAGGCATCAAGAATGCAAGCATATCTCCAGCAGAGTCATATTAAGAATCCGCAGTCTACGAATCATACCCTGTTAGTTCTTGAACATGATCCAGGTTACTTTTTAATTTCCAACAACTTGTGTGACCCGTGTTTGCCGTTTAGATGTAATCTCATCAAAGATGTGTATGAAATTAATTGTTATTTTCTTTATTCTACTTTAGTGTACACATTTGGACTAAGAGAGAAAATAACAGATGAACAACTGGAAACTCTGAAGGAGGGTGGTGCCCAAGTTATCAAGTCTGATCGTGGTGGCTTGACCACGTTCCATGGCCCTGGACAATTAGTTGCATACCCTGTGTTCAACCTTAAACTATTCAGAAATATGCCTTTGCGGAGCTACGTCACTGCTTTGGAAATGACTGCTATACATACTTGTCGCATGCTCGGCGTTTTCGCAGTACATGGGCAGGAGAGTGTCGCCCACACCGGCGCATGGGTGAACAATGAAAAGATCTGTGCTATAGGTAATATGTCATCGGCTAAAAGAACGTTGTCACCTTATCATGTTAGAATTAACCATTAGCCAAACATTTAGCTGATACAAAATGTGATCATATAATAATAGTATGGTTTTCTTTGCTTCAGGTGTCCACTGTAAACGCTACATTACAACGCACGGCCTCGCCTTGAACTGCAACACGAACCTAGAATGGTTTCAGAGAATTGTGCCTTGTGGGATTGCAGATAGAGGTGTCACTTCGCTGAGCGCAGTTTTATCAAAGGATGTATCCCTTAACGATGCTTTGGACCAGTTTATTACATCATTTGAAGCCATTTTTGTATGCAGAATGGAAGAAAGTTCTGTTGATGACGCGTTTAAAAACTTTGATATTTCAGAAGAAAAGACATAAACTTCCAAACAAAATAAACTTTAAGTTAGTCAGTAAAATGTATATGTAGTTGAAAAACTAAAATATTAAATGCTTTCTTTATTTCATTCACATTAAATTTTCGTTTGTTCTCTAATACCCGACAAAATTCACAAATGATGATTAATACAAGGACGTGTACATAATGTTTTGAAGTACATACATATATATACGTTGAGTAGATTGATTAAGGGACTCTGACGTGACATTCATGTGAAAAACGATTTCTATCCGTAACATAAAATATTTTAAATCATTGGATTACATACTCTGGATACTCTGGATTTTCTACGCATTCGTAAAAATATGTGTGATAGATAACGCGCAGTATACATCGAGAGGTGGTTGTAATTATAGCTGTAGGCTAATATGCAGGTAATAGTTTAGGAAAGTTCAAATCCGGCTTGAGCATTGATGGCGTACACTAATCGTTCCCTTAAAGTTTCGATATCTACGAATTCCGGTAATTTGAGTAGGTTCATACACGTCGCCGCTGGAATAATTTTAATACATAAATTATGATTTTAAAAAGCTGGTGATATGTGTCGCAATAAGTAGTTAACGAAAGTAACATACCTGTTGGTAATCGGTCTGTTACACCTGCATTGGAAATGCCGAATTTTGGTACGAGGTCTTTGAATCCAAGCAGCGGAGGTCGGGAGCAAGAAGTAACAAACTTGAGTAGTTTTCGCAGGTGCTCTTCGTCAAAGTGTTCGACGACCTGGAAATATACGAACATTTTAATCAAAGACTATTTAATTTACCTCAAATGGTTGGTTTATCAGGAAATCGGACAAAAGTATTACCTGCCAAAATATAATGATTGTGTTATGAGTAGCGCTGTACCCTCCTGCATAATTTGTATGTTCCTTCCAATCTTCCACATTGATCGGTTTGTCGGACCCTGATATTAATGTTTGCATTTCTTTCCACGAAAATATTCGCAGAACTGGAACCACCTCATGAAGACCAAGCCGAAAATAATGGCATTCTTCCATCATTTCTCTAATTGCGAAAAATTCAAAAATATTTTATTTTTCATGCATTTCGTCAACGATAAAATATTTCAAGCGACACAAGAATGGGTTCAACATACCTATTAATTTTATAGTCAGATACGAGATGTATGTATTCGATAACATTGGATGCATTAACAGCAATGTTTCCACCGTTTGGTTTCAGTTCAACGACCCTAGCTTCCCCGAACTCGTCCGAGGCAATAGTAAAATCCAAACCTGAAATTGATTTGATAATTCTTTTTAAAATCACGAGAATTTGTAGCTCATTTAGTACAGAAATTTTCATGAAATGGTACTTACCTAGTTCCGACCAGTCCCCATTAAAACTCTTTAATTTCAGAAGGTTTTTGTGTAAATCAGGATCCAAAGTTGCTAGGTAATCAACAGCGGATGAGATGCTACCAAAGTTAGCTAGTTGTATGAAAAAAGCAGCCAACGGAAGTTCTAGGAGAATCTGACGGTAAAGTGCCTTTCCAACAAGTCGCCCCATGAAGTAAAAGTGTTTGGTATAATCGTTAAATATTTTTTTGGCAATAGGATTAGGATAGATTCGATTTTCTGAGTCGACTCTGAAAAGTCCTCGGTTTGGATCAACACCCGCTTTGGTGGCCTCAGTCAAAAATTCTCGGAGAAGTCCTCCACCATCGACACCGGCTTCCTGGACGCCGACAACATTTACCAAGGAAATTCTAACATCTGATCTTAGGTCGGGAACTGCAATAAAAAATTATTTTAAAATTTTCTGCATTTTTTGAATTCTTTAAAAAAAAACATAACAAAAGCTCACCATTTTCAGTTGAAAGCTTCTCATAGGCATCTTCATAAATGTAAGATCTTCGTATTTGGATATGTTGACGACCCAAAGGATTGTCCACAACGTGACGCTCGACGTGATCAGTATGAAGAAGTTGATGCCAGATTGACACTCTGTCGTGAAAGGAAAGTGCAAACGGGAAATCGGTCAGTACTCGTAGTAACCGTTGGTCCAAAAGTGAAAGACTTCCAGACATGCTCAAATACGGACTGTTATTAAAGTCCCTGAAGCGAATTCCATGAGTTTCCATGGGAAAAACCACGGAAAACTTGGAGGACAGAAAGGCATCTTCGGAGTAGATGTTAATTCTTGTATTTCGGTCATGAATAGCCATTAACATGTGAGCGATTTCCTGGAAAACCATTATAATTTAAAGAAAAAACTACTACTAGTAGGATTAAAATATTTAAGCTATCATTTTCAAAGTACCTTTTTAAAATAGTTTTCTAAGCTGTCACTCATATCCCTATCACTCAATATGGTGTCAGAATAAGATTCCACTAGTAATCTTATAAACTGAAATAGTTCGTCTCTGTTTAGTGGGATTTCTTCAAGATATTCGTCATCATGAAGGATCTTCATTAGCTGGTTCAACAGCCAACAGAATACCACAAGTTCAGCCTTACATTTAGCCTCTTTCCTCATTACCTATTGAAAGAAATTTGGAGGAATGCAGAAATCAAGAATATTTGGCTTATTTTTTATGTAGCGAAAAACAAATAAGAAATCAATCAACTTACGTGTATGCACAATAGACGCATAAAGCCAGGTCTGTTGTAGAGAGTGGATAGCAATGGAAAATGGAATCCTGCTTTGAGAGGCTCCATTTCAATGATTACGCTCAAAATTGGATACATGAGATTCCATTTGGCAGGGGAAAATTCATTTGAACAAACCCAAGCACTCAACTGCATTTTGGATATGACGGTTTTGAGAACTTCGTAAATCTAGAATAAGTTCGATTTATTGAAAATTAAACTCATGACAAATGGTACAAAACTTGTATTTTAAATAGAAAGCTCAACAGCATTTAATTATTGTCATTAGACAATTACCTTTTGTCGATCAGCAAAGAAATCTTGAGCCATCTCTGCCTCTTCAACAGTCTTCATGTCAACGTCATTCAAATAATCTTCTTCCTCATCATACCCAATATCATCTTCGTTTGGCAACTGAAAATAGTGTTTCCTGGTAAACCAAACACATAAAATTAACAATCAATCACACAGACGAAAAAAATAGACTGGAAAGACGAATCAATACCTGTTGTCGATGGAAACTATTAAAGCATTGATGACTTTGAGTATATCTCCTTTTCTTACATGCATCTGATTATTGTGTGCAATCATCACCAAAAAGCAGTAGAGTACCGGTCGCAGTTCGATTGACGATGAAATGTCATTTTCATGCCATGTAAGCTGTTCCGCCAACTTCAAAACAACTTCAAACCATTCATCTCTCCACAAAGACTTCCCATTTTCATCCAACGCCAATTGCTCTGCAACGCGAGGACAGACGACATCCGATAGCAGCCTGTTTACCTCCTTCTGTCCTTTAGAGCGCAAAATCCCTTTGCTAATTGATTCAGCAAGTTGAAGAAGCAAGACTTGTACTAATTCCTTTGTAACGTAAACCGTTTTGCCGATCCGGAAACTGCGGTAGGTGGAAGAGAGTTTACGAATTGCCTCCAGAAAACGTTTATAAAATATGGTGTAGTCATAATGTTGAACAGTTCTTCTCGCGCTTTCAGCGTCGTTCACTTCCATTTTGCCATCCAAGAAGCGTCTATATCGTTCGAAAAAGTGTCTTTGTAAAACCAAATGGCTCCAGATGATGGCCATTACCTCTTCAGTTCTTGATGGTTCCAAGTTGGCTGCCATTGTAGTCCTCGCATTTTCAACTTGATTCCAGTCAGTAAATGTCTATTAATTGTACACACACATAATTATTTAACAATAGTCTGTTTAAACAAGCATTTTATGTATCTGTTGATGATATGATGAAAAGTACAAATTGCATATTTTTGGAAACCTTACCTCTAGAAGGCGAAGAACTGTACTGCGAGTGGAAGGTTGTGGTTCAGACAGAATGAGTAGAGCTTTTTCAAGAATGAGACGCAACCGTAACATGGACCGCTCGTCTTGAAGTAAATGAACCATTAGCTGATCCTTCAGAATTAGCATTGCTTTCCCCAAATCACAGAATAGTTGAATGTCTTTGTGTGGCTGAAAGAAATAATTGAGGCGCATCATTTGTCGCTCCAGCTCATCTATTGTGTACCTGGAGGCTTGCTCCTTTTGAAATTCTTCACGAAGAAGACGGTTAATCGTCCTTCGCTCACGCATGCCACGAAAACCCGCTTGAATAACAAGAATAGATGAAGCGCGAGCACGTTCATTCTGAAAGGCAAGAATATTCAGAGTAAATTATATTTAAAATTCATTTTCCACAATCAAAAAATATCATTAACAATTAAAGTAGAATTACCTCGCGTTTCTGTCGCTCTACTTGAGCTTTGCGAAGGATGACATCTTTCGCCTCTGCATTTCGCGACCGTCCTCCCAAATTTTGCGCCGGTCGTCTCTTAAAATCGCCCTCGAACAAAAATTTTGACATTTTTCCAATTACTGGAGGAGATTAGGGTTTTGAAAAATTCTTAGGAACGAATTTTGCCAATGTTTCAAATTTGAAGAATCAAAGTTGGGAAGTAAGAGCCTGTGGAAGAACAAACAGTTTTATATTCTCTTACTTTAAACGGAATCTAGAATGCGTATGTGCAAGTTAAAAATTATAAACGTAACAGCTAACGTGACCAATTAAAACAATGACAAATGACCGTCTCTGACGATTTCCTGTCATTCTATTCTAGCAGCCTAATTTTAATCAAAGAAGATGTGAATGTTGATTTGTCACTAAAACTAGATCACAAACCATGAAACACTCAACGCTGTCTCTTTTAAAGCTCACATTAACTAAATAATTAAAACTTGGATTTAAAACTCGTTATTTCAAAAATTCTGCAACTTTAACAAATTCAACAATTAGTTAGTTAAACTATCACAACTAAATGACTCATGACTCACCTCACTTGACCTCGTGTTTCTCGCTCCTCTTCCTCTTTGTAAATTTTAATTTCAACCTTAATTTTTAAAAACAAACTGACAGATGACGAACTATAAATTTGAAAGCGAAAAGTTTAATTATTCACAAAACACACACACACTAATTTACAAAATTTTGCAACAAATCACGGGAGGAATTTATAATCCAATTAGAAATCCAATTTGAATCCAATAGATGCAGTTTTCTGCTGATGAGGTCAAAGTGTCCGAAAAATTAATTGATTTGAAAAAGTTCCAGCTTCATTCCTCCTCCATCAAAAACTGTTTGTTTTGATTGTGTGTGCTGCTGTGTTGGGCAGTCAGTTGGTTTGCTCACCAAGTCATAGTCCTCATGTATGTGCATCCTTTGTATTTAGCATGGAATCACTCTGCTGGTGCTGCCTCTGCTCCGCAATTGCTAAAAAACACAGTCATCATCATCATCAACACCTTTGATGATGATCAGCCGTCGTCGTTCTCTCATGAATCAGCAGCTTTGTTACCTGAACAAAACGCTGCGCTGATGATCCTCTACTCTTTTCTCACTTCTCCCAACACATTCATTCCTTCTCACTTTGTACACTTTCCCCCATCACTTTAAATACGATTGATTGAGATGAATCTTGATCATTCTATGCCGACTTTTGAGCTGCAATAAAATGAGGCAATTAGTGTCTGAATTACACAAGGAATTCATGGCTTCATGAGATGGCAATCATCTAATTGCTGTGATTTATTTACACCTTGCTTACGATTAGTAATGCTGAGCTGAGTGTTTGAATGAGAACTCTGTGATTACACATTATGGGAAATCAGCTTAATTATTAGGAGTTATCAGCTATCATGGTTTTTATCATGGCAGCGGATGCGTTTAGCACATAGGTCCATGGAAGACGCAAAAACATGATTTTAGAAGGTATTTGAAATGCAGTTGTCTCCTTAAATCCTAAATTACTGGGATATTCATGATAACCCTTGACACATCGTCACCTGTCGGCTGTCATGACAACGTTACTTTTATAACCATAAATTTTTCATGGAGTTAGGAGAAAACTAAATGTATTTACATACTTCCCCTTTCATTGTCATTAATATCATCATCATCATCATCATCTCAACTCTCAATCTCAACCAAATGCCATAAAGCCTAAACTGATTATGGAATGATCAATTGATGAGCTCATCCGCTCAGCTCGTTCTCAGGAGAAGAGAGATGCAGTTGCTAGCTCCGCCGGCTTGTTCTCCCACAATGCATACAATATTTTTTAATCAATTCGACTGGCCAATGCAGAAACAGCAGCAGCAGGTTTTTTTGGAGTTGCTAGAGGAGTGAACTGTCAGTTTCAGTCGTCCTTGTTTGTGAACGAGGAGACGATGATGTGTGCATTTCGTTGTCACTTGTGATTTTTTAGTATTACCAACAGCAGTGTAGTAGAATAAGCTTATCGGAAAGGTCGAATTAAGGTAAGCATATTGACATTTGTAGTTGACATAGTATTTTATGCGGAGGTGTCATTTTAACATCTCTCAAAGATTGACATGTCCTTCATATAATATGTAAGTCTCACTATTTCCCAGTGAACTTGTGTCATTCATTTTTGAAGTGACATCCAGAGATCTAAATCAAATGGGACCTTAGCTATACTGAATGAGTTAGACATTTATTTACTTGACATCAATTGTCTTAATTCGGGTCTGAAGATTATCTGTGTTGTTTATAAAAGGGAAGATGATCAGGTGGTTTTAAGGTTAAAGATGCACAATGGTGTATACCAGCCAGCCAGACTAACCAGACAAGGGTGGTGTGTAGTTCATTTACGTAAATTGGGCATATGGGTATTCCAAAGCATTAGGTGTCTACGGTGCGGTCTACGTGACTCCCTTCTTTCCTGTTCAGCTGGTCAAATCGCATATTTCTCACGAGTCTCAGGAGGACGACACAAATGCCGGCTGAAAGGCTATTGAATGCTGTTTTATATGCGGTGTAAAAGTGCGAGTGCAGATGTATCTGTAGATTTAAAATCTGTAATTAGCCAGAAGTTACCTTTCAATTAATAGAAATAGTAAATGTACAAACAACAAAGGAAGGACTGCCAAATGATGGATGATATAGCATAATTGGATGTGTTGAGTACTGGAATAGTCAGTTTGGCTCCAACCGTTTAAGGTTCCGTTATTTGCGTGGTTTTTCTTGCCATTAAGCTTACTGTCGATAGCCATTTGACCAGTATTTCTAGTAAATCTGACTAGCAATCACAATCAGGTACGCGAATTAAACACATCTTCACAGCCACAAGCCTTCAGTTTAGCTTAGTCAAGTCTAGTCATAGTCATCAGTTTCGTTTTAGTTTTTTTTACAAAATGTTAAATGAATTAAATTTAAGTTGACAATCAACGGTTCGCAAGGTTTCAGTTACATATAGTGATACTAATAGCACTGCCTACATTTACCAAGACAGCCAGCTAATCTTTGTGAGTTACATAGGAGATGATCCGAAGAATCGTTTATAGGTAATCAGAATTTTTGGTATTTTGTGTGTCCTCATTTCACACCAGCTATATCGCATAAGAAGTGTCACGAGAAATCAATTTTTATAAGGTTACCTTATCTGACTGAACAATTTTTTGGAAAATTACTCCTTCATTGTGTCGCTACAATACCTGCGGAGTTCAGTAGGTCACGCCTAAAATTGAATGTATTAACAGCATGAAAGCGCAACAAAATTTTTATTTTCAAGGTTTCTCATTATTAGACTGTCATATGAAAAAACATAAAAATTGATCCTGTATGTGCATTTTGGCAAAAATATGCTTTAGAATGAACACATTAGGTGTAAAAAATATGAAGAACAAACTTCTAATTTTCAAAACGTGACTGGAACGGTAGGTGCCTCACCCCCGTCTTCTCAGAGATCAAACACATGTGTGGGGTTATATCTATGCACAAATAATTGAATGTGACAAAAGTTTCCATGTATGATTGTAGTCAGATTTCCCGTAAGAATGACCCGAATTACTATAGTAGATAGGGTTTGATATTCTAGAAAGGGAATAAATGCATTCCGATAGTACTTTAGTTACTTACTCTGATTCACCCAATGTCTTAAACACGTTTACCTACGTACATACATATCATAATTATTGTAAAATATTATGACAAAATGAAGACTCACTTTCATCATATAAATAAGCTTGATGAGTCATATTATATCGAACGTTTACTTTTGTGTGCATTTCCATAATCCCATCAGCCCATTGATTGGGGGCGTTTTTTCAAGTTTCTCGATGAAATTCGAGAGATTAAAGTATTCTTTTTAGCTAAGGCTCTAAACAAATATAGCCCTATACATGTATGTATTTATATGTATGACGAAAAAGATTCTTACAGTTTTGTTTTTTTCCATTGGTAATTTTATTACTATTACCTATGTACCAAATTGTAAATTAAGCCTTAAGTAAATTATCATGAATCAGCCCTAAGACAGGCTCATGTGAAGCTGCATCTTTAATCTATTTCCTTTGTCCATCCACGTAATTATCTTCATCTAGTTCGCACACACTGTTCATTTGATTCATTGTTTAATGGGTGATAGTGATAGTAATGGTGAGTGAAGATATATATATTAGCATATCTATCCTATCAACTGCAACTTCGTGTTAGTTACAGATTAAATGCAGCTAATGGGAGCATAATATACGAAGGGAAATCAGGAGAACATGAATAAAGTGACAAATGCATTTTTATTATTGCATTTATAAGCAATGCATTGTTTTTTATGTCAGTAATGGACATGGGGTTGGTTGCTGCTCGAATACATTTGACTCTTTATGCATTTTACTACTGAATGTTGAGTTTGCTGTCGACTTTCCAATGAACTTGGCAATCAATTTGATAAGAAAAGTATATAATGTTTAATTGTTCGTTGACTGTCAGAGTGGTCCGCGATGTATTGATGTAGCTGTGATAATACGTTTGTATAGAAAGTATATGATGAAAGGCAAGGTTACAGTTTCAATAGGCAGTTGTTTTGATAGATAATCCTAATTTAGTAAATGAAACACTTACCCTTTACATGAAATAACATAGGTCAACTGTTGTGGAATGTTACACTCAATATTATCAGTTTCATGTTGCATGTATTTAATTTGTAATGAAGTAAGTATAAAAAGCAAATGTATTCTTGTGATGTTGCAGTCATTTCATAACAAGGAGTTGTTCCAGTAAGTTATTCCAATCTCAGCATACATTCCACTCAAACCTTAAACCGAGTTTCTGGATAATTGGTCATCGATCGATCCTGACTTCTGTCACAAGAACCATGTCTACCTTTCCGGAATCCCTTTACGTGAACACGCCACCGTAAGCAATTTATTCATAACTAGTAGGAAATATAAGCTGAGCAAAGCAAGAAACCATGTTCCACGAGTTAAACTAATTTTGAACATACGATTCGTTTTTCAGTGTGGTTGTTTCCACCAAAGTCAACAAAGATAAATTTGATGCTTTGGTTGTGGTTGGCGAGAAAATTACAACAAGGGCTCCATTTGACACTGTCCTGAAGAAACTGTCACAGGTCAACTCATCTCTTAACGATGAAGGTTGTGTGACACTTTGCGAGGATGCTCCTGGCAACCGCTTGGTATACGCACCCACGGGACCTGTTGATGGAGATTATGACGACATTCGTCTGTACCGGGAAGCTGCCAAAAAGGGAATTAAGCAGTAAGTAATACAATAAATTTAACATTGAATAATTATTTAGTTTTTATAAAATTTTGTTTCATAGCGAATGGTTAGAAATACATAGTTTTTTATGTTTGTAGAGCCATAAAAGCCGGATCAAAGGCTCCTCTACTACTTGTAGAAGGAAATCGATTTAAGAATCAACAGCTTGTGAGCGTTCTTGGAGCTTTGGAGCAGGTTTATGAGGTTTGTCAACATATTGTATCGGAGACAGTTTTTTTGATAAGTATGATTTCCAAGTTGGTTCATAACTTAAAATACTTGTATGGTCTTTTCACAGCCTTTGCAGTACCGACAGGATGCACAAAGGAAGGCTGGCAAGGTTAACTTGATCGGATTGTTGGGGGATGATGAAAAAGAAGCAAATAGAATTGTGCAATTGGCACAAGATCTTTCTAATGGCTTGTAAGATAAAACTTAGCCTCACACAATTAGTCACAACAAATAGTATTGTTAGAAAATGTTTTTAAATTATTAATTATAGGTTGGTCGCTCGAGATATTGGAGGAGGAGATCCGGAAAGAATGGCACCCCCAAGAGTTGCTGCCTACGTCAAAGATGTTTTCGCCAACAGTTGTATTAAGGTCCAAATTATTGACGACGAAAAGGAGTTGGAGAAGGACTTTCCCTTGTTTGCTGCTGTGAATCGTGCTGCAAGTGGTATGAAAACTGGACTTTATTCTAACATACCTACCTACCTATATGACCAAAATGGCTTATCTGAAAGTATGAATGAATTTGCTTTTTTTAGTAATTGAAAGGCACAGGGGGTGTATCGTCATTTTAACATATGATGGGGAGAAACTCAATGACGACAAGCGAAACATCTACCTTGTTGGTAAGGGTATCACTTATGACACTGGTGGTGCTGACATCAAAGCTGGAGGCATTATGGCAGGCATGTCCAGAGATAAGTGTGGAGCTGCTGCCGTGGCTGGATTTTTCCAAGTACTTACCTTTGATTTTATCTTTTTGAGTTGAATGTCATATTTTGTAGCTAGGATTTAAAAAATTGTGATTGCAAATAAATTTCAGGTCCTCCGTAAATTGCAACCAAAGAACATTCGTGTCGTTGGTCTATTGTGCGTTGCTCGTAATAGTGTTGGGGAGAACTGCTACGTGTCTGATGAAGTTATCACCAGTCGGGCTGGCTTGCGCATTCGAATTGGAAATACGGATGCTGAAGGCAGAATGGTGATGACTGATCCACTTTGCTGGGTAAGCCCGTAATCTTATACTTAATATCTATCTATCTAAAAACCGTATGATGATTTTCAGTTAAGCAAACTCAAACCATTTTTATGCTTGTTTCAGGCAAAAGAAGATGCTCTAAAGTATAAAAACACTCATTTAATGACCGTTGCAACCTTAACTGGACATGCTTGCTTGGCTCTGGGACCATACAGCGTAAGTGCAATTGAAAATTTAACTGATACTGCTTCTATAATTGCTAGTAAACTCATTCATTATGTTGTCGTAATATAGGCGGTTGTTGATAATGGACCAGCAAGGAATGAAGGCTTTTCTCTCAAAGTTCAGAGAGCGGGAGAAGAGGTGGGCGACATGATGGACATTAGCTCTCTTCGCCGTGAAGATCTTAAATTTTCTAAGAGTAATTTGTTATGACTTTTAAAAGTATTTTATGGCTTTCAACCGACATGCTCACATTTAATCTTTACTTTATACACCTGCTAGGTTCCGGTGTTGGAGAAGATCTGTTACAGTGTAACAATGCAGCTTCATCAAGGACTCCACGTGGTCATCAGGTACGATTAATACTATATCAAAGATCATTAAATGTAGTTGGTAAATTAAAACCATTCATGTTTCTCATGCATACATCTATTCATCTTCTGCAGTTCCCCGCGGCTTTCATGATGGAGGCAGCTGGAGTCGACAAGGTAATTTTAAGCACAACTACCTTCGTTATTATTGTAATTGTACGTACTATTTATGCAGTTTTGTTGAGTGAATTTAATCTCACTTTATTGTATGCTATCTGCAGTATGGAAGCAACTCATCAACTCCATTGAAGTACACACATTTCGATATTGCTGGGGCATCTGGAGAAGTTCCAGACACTCCAACTGGAGTTCCAATTTTGGGGCTATCCAAGTACCTCTTCGGAGACCAGTTCCAGTTCTAAATCATGAGAACACTTCAAGCTGCCATACTTACTTCTATTTTGTCAACCTTCAATCAGTTACTTTCCCTTCGAACTAAAATTCTCATCTGATATTGACAAAGTGATAGTGACAGTGATAAATGCATCCAATCATTGAAATTGTTATTTTATACAGTCGTTCAAGCTGATTAATAAAAATCTTCATTTGTCGATTGTTAAATCAAACTTGTTTTAAGACTTTTTATTATATTTACATTATCTAGTGACTACAAACTTTGTTGTAGTTCATGAGTACTTAATATATCTTGCATGGTTTTGATTTGGCCTAAGAAAACCAGTAGTATCAGTTTCAAATGAATGCCATATAATGTCATGCTCATCCAAAAGCGTCTTTAGATAGGCACTGGAGAGAAGAACAACTCATTTTATCAATAAGCTCTACAACCTACCACAGAAAGCAGCACCGTTCAGAAACCTGTGTGAGGAACCAGCAGAAGACCCGAGAAAATGTTCAAATCACCTCTCCTCACGTTCACATCACATCATCATCAGCACATCATAATCTCACCACTTTAAAATCAGCCTACCCATCAGCCTCTCTCTCTAAACCATTTTGAATGGGAATGGCAAGCAGTCTGACTACAAAATCATCCCATTGTTGAATACATGTATATTATTACCATTATTGTTGCAATCGGCGTTCTGTGATGTAATCCTCACGTATAGTTGTATGTATATCTTCCCTATTCTTCTAACTCAAGTACTTATACAAATATTTATCCGCAACACATATATTATTGCATGAACTTGCTTGATTACCTACTCACTAGCAATAAGCCCCACATCAACCACAAACTCTTTTTTGCTTCAACTTTTTTTTTACCTGTATGTATCGTCATCCTCCCATCATCCTCATTCTTTCTTGCTCATGTGGGATCAGGCTCAGCACGATCTCTCCCATTATTATCCTGATTCGGACAACATTTTGCCAGAGTACCATGGCGCAGGCAAACCTAAAGCATGTAGTGTCTGTCTTCCTGCCTGCTGACTTCTCTTGCAACAATCATCATCATCCTCATCTGGGTACACACACACACACACACATAACAAAAATATGGGTCAAAATGTGAATGACTTTATGTGCAAAAGAAACTTCCGTGGCTGGCAATTGAGCTGGATGCACAAGCGAAATGAAAATTATAAAAAAAACCTCAGCGAAACACGACCAGGGAAATAATATTGTTCTCTCTCTCTCAAACATCTTACCTTTCTACTTTCTGCACTTTTTTTCTCATTTGACCATTTTGCAGTCAGTCATATAATATGAAAATGTTTTTTTCTCTATCAGGCGTTACGTTTTTTATATTCTTTAAAGATTATAATACATGTATATACCTAACACCTCGTACATATACCACACTCGGTAAAATATGTGAACTTTCTTGCAAAAGTTGTAGCATTCGAAATAATTTTTTTAGACTCTTCTGCTTGGTGAATACCAAACACAGGAACAAAAGGGAATGAAAAGAAGAAGAAAAAAAATGTACAAAAATTCTTTTTATTTTTTTGTTTTGCACGTATCCCACCAGCCAATACAAAATAAAAATGCTTGTACTACGACATGCTTCTTAAACAACAACATCGGGACTCATCGAAGCAAATATCTTGTTGATTTTATTTATTTTTGAAAAAAAAAATACTAATCAGTTTCATTCCTTGTGAGAAAAAGTCAAACAAGCAGTTTTAATGGAGGATGTAATACAGAGTAACTTTTATACAGGGGAAAGCACGTTTTGCATCACATTTTTAAAAACGATCAATTTTGTCTTAATCATCATCAGTTTTTCAAGGG
>JAQIXW010002640.1:0-14902 GCA_034700685.1 Willowsia buskii | reverse complement strand
TTTTTGTTTAAATTCCTGGAACAAACGTATTTTTATTCTTCTATGTTACCTATACCGTATATCTTTATATTTCATCTATATATCATCTGGGCAATACACAACTTTCTTTTTTTACAAATAAAAAGGAATAAGTTTACTTGAGCTAATGGCTAGTGTGAAAAACATAGCTTCCTACACAACAAGAAATCATGTCAGGCTTGAAAGCAAGTAAGTGAACAAGAGAGTGTCACATTACAACAAATTACATGTAGTGAAGTCAACTCATGAAATTACAGATTCATAGCTTCATGGGACACATAATCAACTCCATGAAGAATATCAGTACACAAAATATATATACCTATCTATCAAAATGTAGTTGGAAGCCTGGGGATCATAGGTATAGGTAGAATGGGTATATTTCACTTGATAAGAATGGTGTATAATATCAGGTGAACGTCTGTTTAATTGTTTATTATGTTTGGTCTTAGTATTCTCATTTGACCAACAAGTTGGTACTCCATGCTCTCAGAAATGTTGAGTTTAAACTGAACTTCACGATAAATATTATGTTGCGCTGAAAAAAACAATTCTAACTAAAACTGCATGGCTGCAGGACAGAAATATACGACTTGTTATCCACTGGTGATAACGACATCACTCAGCTGCTGAAGATTTCAATTTTTCTCTCTTTTCTAATAAGATGCAAATTTTTATAGGCCGAGTTGGTGACATTGTCTCCGACTGTGTCTTATTCTGACATGTTCTTTTCAGAGAAAATATCAAGTAGTGCATCGTCATTGTCGGGTATCATCAGCATGACATAACGAATACAAATGTAAGGATTAGGAGATAGAAGCCCAATATTAACTATGAATCCACCAGCCAGACAGGATGAATAATAACCACTTTATACTGAATAACGTTATTATTATATACTGGATGCCATGAGAGAAGCATTTGTAAGTCATTCGCATATTATGCATGTGTTAATTTGGTAAGTGCTCCTTTGGATAGATGCGTCAGACAGTATGAAACTTTGTTTCGCAAATTCTGTGATAATCATCCCATTAGTTGCCTGAATTGAAAAATAAAGAAGAAGGGATGCCAAACGCATCCGCATCATCAAAGCGTAGCGACGATTTGATTCGTTTGCAGTTTGCCGCTACGCTACTGCCACTGAACTGTCCTGAAGACAGTCATCACCAATCAACCGTGAAACATGACTTAAATGGATAGAACGCAAATTGTGGTGGTAGCATTATTTGTGCTAACTGTTTTTGTCAATTTTTATATTTGTCATAAACTTTAGGTCAGGTAATTCATGTCACTCTGAAGTGCATGTAAAAATTTCACATGCATCGTATGTTGTAGTGGCGGGTTGGGTTTAAAGACCGAGAAAAGTCTTTACTACTATAAGTGAGGTCATAATATAATATGTTATAGACCTACTGCGGGTTTTGAAAATGCTTGAAAAGACTAATCCACGAGTATCACATTACACACATAGATTCACACAGCTCATTCAATTAAATATTATGAAAATGCATCTCTCTTATGAAAATAGAAGATAAATTATTTGATACTTAATGCGAGATGTCAGGAAGCAATGACAAATAACATATATTTTTATCAACTTACAATTTAACGAGCATCATGGACAATTAAGCTGTCATTCTCTATGGTGGTCCATTTTCAGTTTGACGTTTCTTATTCAAAACTGACAGGAAGATACTAAACTAAAATGCTCAATGAGTCTTTACTTTTTAGGACAGTTAGTGTTTCTAGAAATCAGTCTAAATGGTTTCTCACTTTCCACGAAAAGTATATCAAGTATGCAGGGCATGAATAAGTTGTTTGCGAAACTATAATGTAAAAGTACGCATTTTGAAGTAGATTACAGCTTGATGTTACACAAACATGACGTGAGCATTAAATGACAACATATCTTCATGAAGCTACACCACACAATAAATCTTCCTTCTAATGCAGGGTTATACACGAAGTATAAAACAGGAAATACGTTGTCAAAATAATTCTGTGGTTCAGGGACGTGTGAAGAGCACATATGAAGTGTCCAGGAAAGTTTTTTTTAAATCAATCATACCGTTATGAAAAACTCTATGTTACAAAAACTAGAGTAGTTTCATTCAAAATGAAATCAAGTAGACCAAGATTTAATGTTGAGTTTGCTCAGTAAAGAAATTTTTATTCTTATATCAAGCTTAATTTCACCACAAACCTTAGAAACATGAACATCATATAGAAGCAAACGGGAACAATTCAACAAAGCGTATTCCTTGGGTAGCTCGTAATACGGTAAGCTATATATTCCGGCACAGTTCCGTCACGGTAATTTGACGCGGTGAAACACAAAAAAAATCATTCGCTATTTGTCCTCTTCCTTCTTTTGTTGCATTTATAACAAACAGTACAAAAACCGTAACAATTGGAGTAACAAAAGGATGACGATTGTGATAATAATGATGATAAAGCAAGCCTGCTACTGAAACAGTGGCTTATTCTTAACAAACTAAATTCACTTTTGATATCCGCTAATCAACACCATACAATAATTGCGTAGCGAGTAGCTCCAGCTCAATTAATTTTTTGTCGAAACGCAGAGAGTATCAGTTTCAGATCAAATATTCATTATGTCGAAGTTCTTGTAGACACTGATCTTTAGAGAGTTTTTTAAATCTGGGTCTAAAAGTCTGGTGCCTCTGTCATCACCACTCTTGAAAGAAAAGCAATTATGGCTCCGCAAATACGAATTGATTTTTATCGGTGAGAAGTGTATCACAATTTTATAAAAATCTACACGAAATTAACAAATTAAAGCATACGTAGATTCTGCGAACAAGGGAAACTGAACATAGCGTGGTAATTCTTAATTAGAAAAGTGTTTAGCGACGTATACAGGGATTTCGGATTGTCTTTTACTGCCTCTTATAGATTCTTTATAATAATATAATATGCAATAATTCAATATACCTACGCTCATGCGTTGCGCATGTGCTCACAGGAGATTTGTCTCTGAACACCCCGTCCCTTAAAAAAAACTTTTCTCACATACACGCACGGAGGGCACGCAGGGTACTTACACCGTCACTTTTCTCATGTGTACTGACGACTCAGGATGGAAAATTGTATACCTTCTCCACTCTCACTGCATAAAAATCAGAGTTGGTGAGACTTTTAAAGAGATGATATACAAAAGGATGGTCGTAATAGTAATGAAAGAGGTTGATGATGGCAATGACGACGGCGATGTATGTTGGCGATGGTAAGAAGATGAGCATTGGAAGAGTACTGAAACCTGGTTTAGCTTAAAAGTCTTCAACTCACCTTGTTTAATCTTTTCGTCCCTCTCACCTGAAGAAAAGTTGCTGCGGCAGAAGCAACTTGATCATTATAGTTTTAGAGTAACATTGTACGGTATATATTATGTGAGTGAGAAATAATAAAAAGAAGAGATGCGTGTACATACGTAACAACACATTCATATTATGGACATCTCCCAAATCATGTTCATGTGTATAATATTTATGTGTTTGCTGCAGAGCTCATAATGTGTAAGTTGAAGAGAGTGCATGTGGGTCTACCTATGTGCATATGACTGACTGAATCTCCGTCAGCAGAAAATTCAATCCAATCAGTTCTTGCTCATTGCTCATGATGTTGTTAGCTACACATTATGCTGCCTGGACTTTATTGCGTTTTATAAATAACGAAATGAGGGTTCATAACGTCGGTTTGTTTTGGGTTTTGTTGTTCAATGATACCTGTCCAATGTCATGCATATTTTGTCCAACAATTCAATCAAAGAATTGCAATTGAGTGCAAAATTGTTGAATTCTCAATCTTAGGAAATTATTTATTGTTTTGATATTTGACAATCTCACTGACTGAATTATGTAAGGCTAAACATATGCAATGCAACCTATATGTACGTACACAAACAAAAAACCAGATTTGATGAAAATCAGAGGCGATGAACAATACTTCCCACGATTATATGTATTTATTAAACAAGAAAAACCAAATCATCTTTTCCTCATGTTGTTAGTAGCATATTATATATTTATATATATAATACTGCGGACTTGTAAGAAGAAGCCTTACTTTTAGTTTACAATTATTGCTTGAAAATTAACATTTTACAGCAACATCACGAAACCATTTTTTAGACAAAAGAATTCAAATAAGTTAAGTAGTGGTAGCTGACATGTAGTGTGTAATATTTTTATTATGCATGGTTTTGAAAATACAAAAATAAGAAGCTGTTTAACAGCTCTTCTACATTGCTCTCTGTGATGTCCGGCTGTCCTTGTCCAATTTTTAACGCCGATACGACATCAATCCTTGTATACCTATATCTATACGAAGTTGTAAGGATGCCGTAGGTAGAACAAAGTGAAAATATTCACAGAGAGACAAGGTAACTCAAGAAAAAATGCTGACATCTTCGGGATGCTGTTGCGTGGAGTATTTAGACGGTGACTTGAGATGATAACCGATCAAAGAAAAATGAAATGCACATACAAGCTCATGATAATAAGTTGAAAATCGACTCTTGACATTTTTATGTTGCCGCAAAGCAAGTGCACGAGTGAACACATAAACATTATAGTTTTATGCGAAATTTAGCATGAGTTATTTGAGCAGATTGCTATTGCCATGTGCTGCCGCATTGTATGATACCTAATAACAATAATACAAATGAAATTGATACTTATCCTAACTTGTTCTCTCCCTCTTGGGCTCTCTTGGTCCATTAACTACTTCAAGAGAAAGAAGAGAACGTCATTAGTCAGTTATTTGTTCCTGACTGATTATTGCTTTTAAAAATTGCTTCAAAAGCCTTTAAATTTTCTTAAAATATGAATGAATACGTGCATCAAAGCACATTTACGATTAAAAGAAGAAGATATGGTGAGCATGACTCAATTCCAATAGAATTGTGTAAATTATCATGGTGTTCAGATATTAATTGATGCCTGCGTACGTGTATGCGCACCTGCTGAATGACATGCCCCGTTTTCTGGTCTTTACAAAATTGCTTGCTTGCGCTAATGACAAGCAGTGTGACAGAGAATGGTGATAAGTGGCGCAAAATTAGTTTTCAGTCCGTCATCATTTTAAACATGAAAATGGCCATCCACTAACATGATTATGGTTTCTTTGACGCATTCACGTAACGTGTCGTAACGTCGTCGGTCAATCATACTCGTGTGTAACCACACTTTTACTATTTGGCTTTCAGTGCGTGTCGTTATCACTTTAGACAACTTAAGTAATATGGATCTCTGGCACGGATTGGGATATCCCAAGCGTAATTAACCAATCAAGGGGGAATGAGGTAAATGTCAGATAGTCTGATGAACTGTACCCGTACAGCAAACCGTTCAACCCGCCAAACTTCAAGTCTAATCAGTCATTACAATCTGTTTAAAATTTCAAACCCATACTCACTGTACTCTATACTCTATGCTTGATTATCTTCATTACTACTTTTTTTGCTTAAAATTGGTAATCTCCCAAATCCTCCTACAACTAATCAAGGAAATTAAAATTAACTAAAAGCGTAATAGTTTCAGAGTCCGGAATCGCCGTCATCACTATTATTATAAATCCGTTGTAAAGTTCTGATTTACGTTTGGATAACCTTATCTCATTTTCTTTTTCAAAAGTCAAGTTTGCATACAACCGGTTCACACGAATTGCAATATTATTACTTTTAGAGCCACTACGTTTATAGCTGCGTTCTGTGCTGCATCCGTGCAAAAAAAAACTATGTACACACTCAAGACATAATAAATACCTGCCAGTTTGGAAATAAAACCACTTTATCTTCTAAATGGCAACTATCACGCTAAAAATGTTCAATTGATTTTCTCTCTTGTTCTCGCTCGATAATAATCATAATGTCTGATGATCAACAATAGTTGCCGTGCAAGATGGATGAGTGAAATGAACTGAGGTAGTGACTAATCTTCAATTTTGGTGCTTTATTGTTCGATAAATTCCGTAAGATTTTTTTATTCGTCTCCTACACTGACGAGGGTTTAGAGTCATTTTGTGTATAAAACGGGAAACATGAATAGTGAGTGGCGCCCATGCAGCAAATGCTTTTTCTCATGTGTGCGTGTGTACTGTACTATTGATTGTCTGACTGAACAAATCAAAGCAATTACTGTTACATGCTTATTTCATAGAGAAATAATAAGACTCATGATACTCATATGGCCTAATGATGATCATCATTTTCATTACCAAAACGGTTGCATTAGTGAAGCTTCAGTAGCTTTATAAATTGAACTACGTCATCATTATCATTTGACTCTGTCTGTAGAAGACTAATCTATGAGCTCAAAACTCAAAATGTTGAGACAGGCTCTATCTATTGCAGTCACTCACTCAAAAAATAGCCAGATATGTTTTTCAGATTTTTTTCATGATGATAATACAGCCATAAAAAATGATATGATACGATGTCTTCCTCACGAAGTGGAATAATCACTACGAAGAAAAGATCATTATCTTGAAATGCATCGTAATTTGTGCCCTAATAAGAGTCAATCTCATATTTTTGTCGCAAAATAGTGAATATAAAAATATATTATTATGTTTGCAAAAAGTAGAAAGCCAATCACCTGTCTTACTTATCTCAACTAAATAATAATAATAATAATTGCGGTAATAAGACACAGTAATTTATTTGATAATTTATTACTGATGTGCAAAAAATATGTTTCGTGCGCTCATCTTCAAGCGCTTAGCAAACAAACAGTGAAAATGGCTTAATAAATTAAAATAGTTATCAGTTCACGAAATAATGAAAAATGCATTTCATTACACCTTTAGTAGATTGCTTTTTATACAAAGGTATAGTTTGTGGAAGATGGATGAAGTCACATCTGTTATGAACTGATGATGTGAATAAAATGGCCATTCTTCTTGATTGGATCAATTTGTCTGTGCATTCATTGTGCATTTCTCAAATTGGAAATGTCAAGAATATGACAGCTGAATCATGCACGCGAATAGCATCTTTTTACTTTCAGAAAGCTCAATGGATATTTGAAAGCTTATTGGTGTTATTTATGCGTATTTTCATTGTAACACTATCAAAGAGCAGTGGATCGACAACCCGGATGAAAGGTATAAAATGAAAATGATATTATTATTATTATTATTATTATGAAGGTGGCACAAACTGTTTGTCGGTCGGTAGCAGTACAAATTTCACATAAATTTAAATTCCAAAACTACTTCATTTTTCACGTCCACCTTTGCAAAAGATAAACGAACATTTTAGTAAACTTTAAGTGAACTGGTGATATTATCTTAATATAATTGGCATCAATATCTAAATATACATACGTCAGAAGTTTTGAAAGAAAACATTTATGCACATGTCATGCAAGAAAAATCCACTTCCCAATAAAAAATAACGATGGTTTTGTTTTGCTTTGTGTGCACAGCAATTAATGTACATTTCAATTTCTAAATAAGCTTTAGACTTGAAAACATACAAAGTTCATGTATTTGCCCTCTGGTAAAATTCACATATTGTATACTTACGATAAAAATACACGGGAATTACTGTTTTAATGAAAGTAGGCAGGACACCTCCGTGAAGTCGACACGGTAAAAAAATACATCACAATGTGCAATTCTGATAAAGATTTTACACATTATAATTTAAGATGGCTTTTAGCTACATAGGAGATACGTAGAAAATACCAACAAGGTAAAATACTTGTTCAACTTCTTAAAAAAATGAAACTTAGCAAAAAAATTGTACGGGAGAAACGTGAGCAAGACGTTCGATGTCAGTCTTCAAATCAATTAAGAGTGGTAATTAATCCACTGCTTAATGGAATTTTTATCCTTCTGCATGAACTGTCCCGAATCGATGGGAAACTAGTCAGGCAACACGACTCCAAGTTATTTTCTCACTGACATTGCTACCATCACCATCATCATCAAAAAAGGACTTGAGAAAGAAACTGTTCTTGTAGTAGACGCAAAAGTATTAACTTTGGTGGCATTTAACTAGTAGAATAGCTTAGAGAAAAGGTATATATTAATTTTGTGGTGATGGTATTGCACGGTAGATTTCAAAGATGAAGATTCAAAGCATATAAGATCAACGAACAAGGCAAGTTTTTCGACGCTTTAAAACAGAAAAAAATGTTTTTTTTTCAGGTGCTGCTGTGCCAGAGAAATTGTTTGAAGTAAAAGACATCTTAGTACACACATCTAGTAAACATACCCAGCTTTATCGGCTATAGTATCAAATCTGTGGCCTGTTATCTATACCAGATCTACTACTTACTGCCACTTCTAGAACGACTTTTGGAACCATAACTCACCCACTGTGATTTTTACTGTTAATGTTGTTAGTGGTGAAGGATGAGAAATCATTGGTGATCTATGCTGCATTTTATGATCTCCCTCTCTCAACAATACATAAGCATTAAATTTTTAACAAGCATGTAAATTTCTCCTTTTCTTGCAATAAGAAAAGTGGAAGACACGGAGCCCTAAGATAAATGTTTGTTTGCAGGGTGTCCATAATTTCCCCAGAATATAATTTTTTTTGGTAAATCATAAAGAATAAGTATAAATGTGCCTGTGCAGTATAATCTATAGCCCAAAGTCAACAAAGTGTAAACAATGTAGTGTAGAAGAGGTACTGAATTTAAAATAATGAAGAACATAATATCTATTATTCATAATATAATATAATATGTATATATTTTTCGGGGTATCTATTTTTCCTGTAATCAAGTCTTCAAGGGAAAAAAATCTGCGTGGTAGTAGCTTTTATATCTTGGTCATTGCGACACTTGTTATTCTGTATGTATAGCTATCTGACAAGTGTGACAAGACAAGACTACATGGGAGGCGTTAACAAGGGGAGCGTACTTTGTAAGTTAGTAAATGATCTATTGCACTTCTTATGGGGTATTCTGGTATTCTTGTTGGGTGACACCTAAATCTGGGTCTCCTTCTGAAAAAATAATGAGCAAGACTTTTTTCGAGAAATAAAGAAACAGAAAAACTCTCATCTCTACAGTTTGTGCTAATAAAGCATTATCTGTATACCTACTTCCTACCTTGCCATACAAGAACTTGAATAGTTTATCATGAATGACTTTTGCAACAGGAGCATGGTAAACAGTCATAATTTATTTTAATGATGCACACAGGTGACAGATATCACATTAAAACTTTCTTAAAATATATGTATCTCACCAATCTCCAGTCAACCTTTTATCCAGCTATTAAAAAACTAGCAAAGAAAAGAAAAGATAAGAAGGTGTTCAAGAGACATACGCACATTAAAAAAGACAAAGTTGATAAAGTTGACCTTGGTTGGTGTCAAAATGACAAAGATACATATTGAAATAGCGTGATATTATCTTTTCTGATAGCATAATGATACATAGGTATGCATTTACTCATACGTATGGATTCAGCTTTAAAGGTCCAGTAAACAGGCTCTTAAACACAAAAAGTTAACAGATGAGTGCAAAGTCAAGACGAAGTCAAGTACTCAATCATCAACTCCTCCTTCTGTTGTATCAAGTCAATAGCATCATCATTAGAAGAAAAAATGCTGACGAAAATGTTTGAATTTTTGTTTCTTTATTAAAAATGGGAACATACTTGTTTCAGTAATGTTGATGGCAAAACCTGATGATGATGGAAATGATGATGAAGATCTCATTGAGGTCGAGATAAAAAAAATGTGCTCCATTTCATTCACAAAAAAAAAAGAAAAAAGAAAAAGGTAATCTCTTCATGGGAATGGGAGTATAATATTACCCTCTACTTTTTCCTCATTTTGGTTTGCTTTTTTTCCTTTACAAATGCTAACAATATTATGACACGGTAGTAGTCAAGAAATCTTCCCATTTTTCGTTGATTGTTTCACAAAGTGATGATGATGAAGACGATGATGAGAAGTGACCTGGTGGCACAAGTAATAGGAAATAGGAAAAAGTGTAAAGTTGACTGAATAAATGCTCTGTCTTTGTAAAGTGGAATTGAAGATATGTATGAAAGATAAAGGTTGAGTATCTAGTATCTGCATGTTTTTTTCATATTATACTTAGTTTGTTTTGTCTTTGATGAAGATGATATGTGCAGAGTCTGAAGAGAAAATTTAGTCTTAATGCATTTCATTAATTACTCATTACTATTAGTGCCACTAGAACAAGCACTCCACTACTACATCTGCTACCACTCGTCAGCAAAATGGTCCACCTACCTTACCGTTGTTAATACATGCAACTAAACAACAAAAAGATTTCTCTATTTTGACTACTCATCACAAAACAACCTGTTGCTTTAACATGTTTCTTACTCTCTTAATGGGCTATTTACTCATGTATCTCAATCCATACAAGTATGTAATAATAACAAAAAGGAGTTCTGTCTTGTTGTGCGTGAAGATGAGTTGATGTGCAAACTAATGTACATTCTTAAAAATACGTTGAATATAAAAATGCAAAGGGGAAGATTATTTTTTCATGTTTTTATTTGCATCTTGTTAATAGACCATTATCGCCATTAAAATAATGTGTTATCTGTCGTCTTCTTTTCTATTTTATGTGGAAAAGTGTGATGTCGGCACTCGTTACATGTCGTGAGTGAATTGATTTGATATATCTGCCAAATGTATAGAGCAGACTGCATGGTGCATACACAGGTAGGCGAGACATCTGATTAATTGGTGGTACTGTCCTTATTTCCATTACGTGAATTTTTATATGCACTCTCGCACTCACGCATTGAACATTATGTCCAAAGAGTAGTAAAAGTTACTTTGGTGTGCTGGATTGGCATACTGCATACTTTGCACATTTCGCGACAAAATGCAGTGTGCAAAAAGCTGATGATTACATGTGAGACGTGCACTGCATTTTGGTAACATGTCACGTACGAAAGAACAAGAAACTCGCCTAATCGTTCACTGATATTATGCATAGGGAAGTACATTTATTGTTTGCGTTTGCCTTGCATACACAATTTTATGGATCATGCGGGTGATACGAGAAGTGTCTCAGTCAAGTAACAAACTGATTATGTTGGCAATTTAATTATTGCTGTTAGTTGATGTTGATATGCACTTATTGGATTTTTGAAGCTTAACGTATATTTGATTAAAATAGTTTTTACATGCTATGTAGTTTCTGTCCGAAAATACGAAGATTTTTCTCAGTTTTCTTCTACACAAAACAATTAATTAACACTCACTAAGATATAATACATGAATTACGTTTTGTTAGATAAGTTGCGTAAAATGCACGGGGTAATTTTCAGAGAAAAAAGATCATTAGAGTTATATATTATTAATATTCCACATTATCATGAGTAATTTAGTGAAGAAATCAATTAAAAATTCCAGCTTAGCACAGTAGGAGAGAGCTAGAATGCACACCGGATATATTCAAACTCTCGTTCGTTATCTACTGATTTCACGCTGTGAAATTGTGATTTACTTTTTGTGCTACAGTTTTTCCTGTCAAAACAATATTTTAAAACTGTTGTTACCCACCTTATTAAAATCTTTAATTTTTAACCCCACTTACAACAATATAACGCTTCAATATACCAGCGTATATACACATGCATACTATCTTGTATAATTTTTTTACCGTGTTGTTTTGCTATCTGCCTTATAACAAGTACCTGGATGACATCATCCTTGTTTAAATTACATACAGGTTTATGCTTCATGTGATCAGTCACAGTGCAACAAAAATGCATCTTATCTGCATCATTACTATGACTTGTTGTATACGTTGTTGCACCTGTCAAATCTTTTGGAGCGGACAGACACGTACATCTCATCTCATTAAATGACCGACGGCCTTGGGAGTGTTTATAGCAGTATCCATTACATTTTGTAAAGTTAGTGGCTTGTCTGTTTTTAATGGATAACGAAACTTTGACTTCTTGATAATCCTTTGCCATTTTTAACTTACTTGCAAAACAGTGTAATATTGCACTCTTTGTCACGTCATTAATGCTAGATCAAGAGTTTTCTTGATAGCCGCATCATCACATCAAATCAGCAGAAACCACTTTTCAGAAAACATTTTGAAAGAAACAAAAAAGTGCAGTGTAGTAGGTCTTCCAAATTCCTTGACATTAGCAAATTATTTGTATTCTACACAGAGAGAAGAAGTAACCTGATCCAAGCAAGTTGAGTGACTACCGTTGTTACTATTTACCACTATGTACTAATTTAGAACTACCGATTCGCCCTGAAGAAGGAATGAAGATGCAAAATACACCCCAACTTTTAGTCCATAAACACAGCACCACTAACCATCGAAGCTCAGCAAACGGTATCCAGTTTAGAGATATGGATCTCAATCGTGATCCTTAAAAGGATATTGACAAGCAGAATGAATGACAGGTAAAATGAAAACCCATCCATTTTCACATTCATCCATACAAAAACACAACACACGTGTAACGTTACTTTCTTGGTATGATAAATTTTCTCTTTGCTTTTTTTTACATTCTAGGTGCAAAGGTGTGTCTGAATGTCCAGTATAATGTTTTGGTGCACATCATATATTATTATTCGCAATATATGGTTTTATTAATTCAAGTTCATCAATAATATGGTATAACGGGTATATATATTGGTGAGCGTATTGCATATTATGGATTTACAGACCTGTAGGTCAATGCATTAGCAGCAGATGCCAACCAAACGCTGAAATTGATTGCTGTTAACCGTAAACCTAAAAAGACTGCACCAAATGGGTAGTGAAACATTTGTAACTTATGGGATTGTCTTCTATACTTCGATTACTCTTTTTCTTATTGTTATTTTATGTTCTGTATGATTTTTTTGTTTTCCTGTCGTTTGTTGTATATTATTACAAGCCCATTTTAGCAGAAAAACATCAATAATTTGGGTTGATTCACGTAAAAGCAAAATCAGGTAAAAAGCTGCAAATCAAAGCTGGCACCAATAATTCGCACAAAGGGGGTCCCATTTTGCGAAGATTTATTTTAATTATGCATACGACCGCAGTATGAAATATGTTGTTTTATATATACAAGCTTATTGAAGTTCATATATTATTCCACATTGCTTTCTGCATCTTCATAGCACACGTGATAATTTGAATGATGATTGTTGTCCAAACTAACTATTTTGCGTAAATTCATGTAAAATGTTGTTTTTTTCTGCAAAACTATCAATTTCTGTCAAAATGGAATGGTAATCAAGAAGCCGTCTCGTCTGTTTTTTTTTTGTGAGCTGTAGTGTACACTTACAATTTATATGTACACAAAGTTGAATCTCAATTTTTTTCTCAAGATCCATCTTAAATGATGTTACTGTATAAAATGCTTTTAAAATGACAAACAAATCATATTGTGTTCTTCTTCGCTAGTGTTGTGCAACCTTGATAAAAAGCGGCAGAAAAGCAGCAGGCAGCAGTCAGTCAGTCAATAGCAATTCATCTCTTCTTTTTGAAAGAGAAAGAAAAATTGCTCAAAAAGAAGCAGAAAGAATGATGGTAAAGTATAGGCGACGAATTGAATGAAAAACAAGTCGTATTTATATGAACAAGAAGTAAGTAGTAGCAACTATTTGTTTTCCATTGTTTGCATGAAACATGCACCCTTTCAAACAACTGCATATAGTAAGACGTGTACTTACATTATAAAGTACAAAGCAGCAATAAATGTTACAGGAAAAAAAGCAACTACATTACATTCATACTTTTCAGCTAGAGAACGTACGGTCATCATTATCGTGTTGTGCAAAGTGTCATTTTATATCAAAGTGGTCTTTGCCCTCGTGAACTTCTTTAATTTTCTTCATCATGACTCTGTTCTTCTCAATGTGGTTCCATGCCTGTATATTTTGCCGAGATTAGCAGCGAGTTAAGTAAATGATGTCATTTATAACGTACACAATGACGAATTGTCCATCTATTGTTGTGTTTCTGCTTCTGTATGAAACGCTGGGAGATGATGAGGATATAATGAAACCTGCTTTTTTGATTTGATAAATCACTTACGCACGCATCGTGAATATTTTTTTTTTTCAGTGGATTTTTCTATTTTTCTGCCAACGCTAATAACCGAACATTTTGTTAGTAATAGTGGTGGTGGTGGAGAAAAGCACGATTTTTTAAGCATATGACATCAGTCAAATTCCTCTTTAAGTTAGATAAGTTAAGTATGGAGATGGATTGATGTAAGGGCTGATAAGATGAAAGAGAAAGAAAGAAAACCAAAAAACCACATTGCATATAGTGTATTTTGAAAACTGCTGATGATGATGTTGCATTTTTACGGAAGAATCCTACAGATATTTTCCACGTGGTTTTTCGTGTTAGGTATAGAAAGACGCGGAGGGAGATAAATAAAGCCTGTGTGCTGAGATAAAGATCCTGTTTTGATCCTGCATCTCAATCCCTCATTGTACGAGATTGCGGGCAAAAGCTTCAATGATTTACAGTCCTATTGTTGTATGATTATGTTTTGTAAGTGTACAGCTACCACAGCATCCACTTCCACTACTGATACTACCTATCTTTGTTAAGAAATTTTCTGAAGTCCGATATTGTTGATAATGAGAATTTAAAGTATTTAAATGGCTACCATATTTCACATATTTTTGGCGGAGAGTCTCAAATTCGTGAGGTTTCCTAGAAAGTTCAAGTGGAACTAATAGGTTTACATATTTCTTATTTTTTCGAAGCGCCAATCAATACAATAACGTTGACATTGACGCAAAGTATGTGGCGAGGCGACAATCTTTTCAGGTACAAGACACCCATCCATTCTTCTGAAGATAAAGAGAAATATAATTTTATTTTTCTGTGCTTTAAACTTATCCATATGACTCATTATAAGAGTCTTTTTTCTG
>JAQIXW010002639.1:0-14909 GCA_034700685.1 Willowsia buskii | reverse complement strand
AAGACCGAAAATACCGTTCACTCCACTCCACTCTTTCCACTCCCCTCCACTCAAGGAGTGGAGTGGTTACATCTCTGGCCCACATGTTATTCCCTTTATTTAGCATTCTGTAGGAGCAATAACTGTTGCTCCTACAGTTAAGGGTCTGAACTGAAGAAAAAGCTCGTTATAGACAGTTACTAAAATCAGCGTTGAGCAAAATTTTGTACATTTTTACTTCAGTGATGTTTTCTCTAACTGTTATTTTGATTATAATTTTTCAAAATTCGCCAGTCACAGAATCAGTGACTCCACCGTCCTTACAGTTCGGCAATATTCACAAGCTTGTTGATAAACTAGTGGAGGATGTTACCGATCTGCATATATCCGATAATTACCTGCCAAAATTTGGCCACAATAAAACAACCGTAAAAGATAAGAACCGCTTATCATTACAAGAACATATTGTATCAAACTTGGTCAGGGATTATCTTGTACCAGCTTTCAAAGGAAAACCATGCATGATTCATTTAACCAGCTTCAAATCTGTGGACACAAATATTGGAGCTTATCTGCCAGTGATTCTCCGTCGACTTCAGCCCGCACTATATACTTGGTACTACACATCACGCAGAAATCCTAAAGAAGGGAATGACAAGCACCTGATGTGGCTACCTTGGCAACCAATTAATAATGAAAGTATGGAATCAAGAGAATGTATCTCAAAATATTTCAATGAAAACCTCGCCCCACAGGGGAAACCTGATCGTTGCTCAAATCTAAATTTGCATAGATTCTCTTTGAACTCAAAACCTTGGAAGTGTACCATACAAATAAACTTGTATCCTCCTAATTATATATTCGACTCTAAGTCAATACTAAGCGGAAATACCATAAAACATTTTCAACTTATCCATCAAGCATTTAGGTACTTCGACATTCCAAATATTTGGGGATATAGTAGTGACCTCTCTCAAAAAATTGGATCCAGAGGATATCTACTTCCGTCTGCAGTTTTGTCAAATATACATATTTTAATTCCGGAACAAATTTCTGCTAACTTTACAACCCAATATGGCCGGTATACGAATTGGGTTCGTAGCTGCTACAAACTCATAACTTACCAGAAACTTGTGAAAATATCAGCATTTTTTCTGTTCAATTTACACAAAAAATCCGGTAGCGCAAAACTATATAAATTGAATGAGTGCTATAATTGTTTGATAACAAATTTTGTATCAAAACAATACATTTCAAGAGATATCTTTGTAAAGTCTCTCTCGACAGATATTTGGACCACACAAGAACTATTTGTTGAAAATCCTAATAACCACATATTTTGGAAAATTCAAGTTGATCATTCTGCAGATTCCGCTTATTCATATTTACAAGGTATTGGTGATCTAAAGCGGAATCTGGATAAATGTGATACTTTGCTTCCCAATGGTAAATCAATCGATGGTGAGTCAGGTCTACAGTTTTGGTTGAAACATCCAACTGAAAAGTTAGTTCAGGCGCAGTTACACGTGTGGTACAGTTTGATGAGGAATTACAGCTATATTACAAATAACGGAGTCAATCTATGTGCAAACGGAAGGAGAAACTACAATAGAGTCAAAAATTTTAGAGACCAGCATTCCAGAGTAGAGTTACACCTGTCCAGACTAATTAAGCTTTACACTTTGAACATACCTTTGAACCTACCGGACCATTTAAATTCTCTACAGTTTGTGAGTTGCGGTCAACCTGTTAAGGATTCTCTAAATATTAGAAGCTTGTTTAGCATATTTGATATTTGGACATGGACCTTCCTGCTAATTGCGTGTGCATTGTTTTCATTGACATTGAATATATCGGCAAAATATAAGTTTTCCCAAGCAAACAACCTATTTTGCTTAATCAAAGTATTTCTTGAAGCTGGTGACCCATTCCCAAGCAAGCAAATACTTCATGTTGGTTATATGCATCTGCGAATTGTAGTTGCTACAGCCCTTTTCGCTGGCTTGCTATTAAGTAATGCTTACAAAAACAAAAATATATCTGAGCTTATATCCCCCAGAGTGCCAGTTTTCCCTAAGAATATCGAGCAACTGCTACAAAATAACTACAGTATTTTTACAAGATCGTCTACAATAATCTTATCTAAAGACCATCTTCTCCATGCAAACTTTTCTGCTAATCAGCTACAGCAATTTAGTGAGCACTCATTTAAGTTACCGCAACAGATAAGTGGACTAAATAAATTTTACATTGGAATCGGCTCTGAAATCGGACTGCTGAATGCTTACAACAGATTAGCTCTTATTCAAGGTATGGATACTCCAAACTCTGGTATTTTAGAGAAGGCATTAAATAATTCAAAACTTATTTCAATAAAGACTGTTAGAAGTATTTTGAATTTACTTTCAAATATTGCAAGAACAAACAATAATATTAGCAATATCGATATAGGAATTAAGTACGTGGAGCTAGAGAATACAGAGCTTGTTAAAAGATTAGAGAGATGTAAAAATTCTGCTGTTATTTTTCCCCTTCATATGTGTAATCCAATGTTTAAGAGGTTGAATGGTAAATTGGCATCTGTTGGAACTGAGGTTTATCACCAGAAAAGCGTTTCGCCAATTTTCAAAGGATTACTACCAACTTTTATAATAACCAGAGTAAATGGGATGCATCAGTCTGGAATTTGGAATTGGTGGAATAGTGTGATTACAGATGGGAATATTTGGAGAAGCAGTACAATTTCATTACAATCCAGAGAGCCAGCCAAGCTAACTATGAAAGGAAATGTGCAAACTGTATTTTATATTTTATTATCTGGATATTTACTAGCGATTTTTGCGGTTCTCATGGAAACAGTTAAGCAAAGCATAGCTGTAGTAAGAGTATCACTAAAACAAGTTGCAAATTCTGCAAAATTTGGGGCTTATTTCATATATTATTTGGCAAATCTAGTTTCCAAAAGACTCATGCGATCACTAACCGGGTTACTTGTAACAAAATATTAATCGGTATAATCGTATTTTTAAATGAAGATTTATTTTAAATGACTTTAAAACAAATTAAAGATAAATAAAACTTAAAACATATTACGCAGTTGTAAAACTCGAGTACTATTTGCCAAGTATTTCAGACTGACACACACTCAAGAATAAGTTTTCATTTATTTCAGAACAAGTAGAAGCTCCAAAATTGTGCAATATTCTTGCTTTTTCTAATGTTTCGTACGTACATTACCAATATCAAATTATCAAACACGTCTGGAACCAACCTAACTGCTTTTCATTTGTTTTAGAACAA
The DNA here is from genome assembly GCA_034700685.1 of Willowsia buskii. Taxonomy (NCBI): domain Eukaryota; kingdom Metazoa; phylum Arthropoda; class Collembola; order Entomobryomorpha; family Entomobryidae; genus Willowsia; species Willowsia buskii. Next base: position 11,630 of record JAQIXW010002639.1, on the reverse strand, counting down.
CTGAAAGCTCAAAGTCGTGCAGTATTCTTGCCATTCTTGCTTTCTCTCATGTTGCGAGCTTAAACTCACTGTAGACGATTTTCTTACCAATAGATACCAAGGCCAAATTTGGGACATGTATCTTCAAATTTGCTTAGCTATTCTCATTTTTGACCCATTTGAAGTGTCCCTTTTCCTCATTCAACCTCAGTGTCCAGTTGCAAGTGAACTCAAAAGTGTCCTCGATATAATAAAAGATTGCACAGTAGAGTATGAACTATCCGTATCAAAAACGTCCGGAAATAACATAATTCTTCAGGAAAACGTTGCTGATTGTGTGAGCGTGGCAGAAAATTTCAATAAAATGATATTTGTAAATCAACTCAATACAAATTTTAGCAGTTTGGGAGATCCTCTGAATAAAAAATCCAAACAATTTAAATCTTATTTTCATCAAAAGTTTACTCAAGTGTGTCGTCTTAGCATTCCCCACATATCAGCTTTACAAAGTCTATCTATAAAACTTTGTGAAATAAATACCATATATTTTAATTTAGCGAAATACATTGACATGTTTGAACATCTTACAAATCTATATTTCGCATTTGCACCTTTCCCACAATATTTGTTTCTTATCCTCCCAGTTTCTCGTGACTTAGAAACTTGCTTATTTCAAAAACTTTTTTATCTCACAATGCCAACTGCATTTCGAGCAAACAATATTATATTTGCAATGATGAAAAAATATCATTTTGGGGCCAACTTGTACAAAGGTTGCTTCACCTGCATAAAGATGCACACAACATTATTTCTTGAAGTTGAAAACCATTTGCTTATACGGACAGTGGTTTTAATCCCTGTGAAAAACTTTAGCTATTTGGAAAACTGGCGTAAACTCTGGATGTCAAATAAAATTGACAATTTAGGCATAAAATACAGTTCTGATGACAATAAAAGGTATTCGGATTGCTTTGATATCAGTCGGAAGATTGTACTTGACTCCGAGAAAACACATATTGAGCCTCACGACTCATGTCTGAAAATATTCATTCTTGACTTTCTTAACTGTTCTACTGCCGACTGCCGTATGTACGCCGGATCATACATATATTCGCAAAGATCCACATACACTTTGGAAAGCTATCGGCAGACTATTTCCGGAATTATTTCGCAGTTAGGAGCTGAATATGATGGGATTAAGTTTGTCACCGTCTTAGGACCTAGCGAGGGCTCTTACAAATTTCAGATGAATGTTGTCGCTCTTCTAAAACCATTTGAATTGGATGTTTGGTTTGCTTTAGCGATATCAATTATTTTGATTACCTCTGTTTTAAGTTATTCTACTACAATTTCGACAGGAAGTCAATTCAAAAATTGGACGTTGTGGGTATTTGCAGAAATAGTGGAAAAGGGATGCAATATTTTGAGATATCGTAATCACCATAATGGAATTCCTATTTTAATATGGCTTGTGTCAATGTTAATTATACGAAATTTCTATACGTCTTCAATGTACTCGTTTATTACGGTTGCTCCAGAACCCCAGAATTTACCAAAACGATTTCTGGATCTATTCCCAAATTCGTCGGACTCCTTGGGTAAAATTAGAAGTGGAATAGTTACCGCTGAGTTTTCACTATTTATTCAAATTCGCGAGCTTTTGCAAAACTTCAATAAATCTGGTCGTCTTTCTGAAGGGAAATATGTGGAGGAAAAGATCTTAAGAAAAATTATGTATCTTTCCCTCAAGCAAAACGAAACAAACTTGTTAGAAAAATTCGCATCTGAAAATGATAAATTTCTGTGTGCAAATTATGACAATCTTAATCGACTTTTTTATTCAAAAAATCAGGGCGACCCAAGTTTACTTTGCAGTGCCTCATCTCGAATCACAATTCTTTATCCAATTCATAGCACAACTCCCTTCATAAATATTCGATTGACGTTACAACTTTTGGGAATTTTTGCTAAACGAGTTTTAATTTCTCCTTCAATTCAAGAACCTCCATTCTTGTCAAGTCCAATGTTTTGGTTGTTTAGAGAAAATCAGTTTTTCTACGACGCTTTTATTATGATGATTGGACGGATGGACGAAAATGGAATTTATCTCTACTTCAAACGTCATTACAAACACGTACTTCTTGTGCAGAAACTTAATGCGGTAAACATAAATGGAAATTTTAGCATGCCGTGGAACTTTCATTCTTTGGCAACACTTTTATCCAAAGATGAGAGGGAGACTATTTTTACTTTAAAGAATCAGAATAGTGAATGTTCCCCTGTTCAGTATAAAAATATTAGTGTGGTTTTTTTTATATTCGGGATACTTATTATTATTACGGGGATTACTTTTACGGCGGAAATTTTACGTTTATTTACAAAATCACAAAAGCTTAGGCACATAAGTATGTTATGTCAGAGCACAACGGATAAATAAATATATTATTCAATTAAAACTAGTAAATACGGGAAAAACGTTTTGATCACCCTAAAACTCCGGATTCGTCACCCTATTTTAACGGTTGGAGGCTCTTTGGAGTGAAAAATAGCAAAGGGTGCCAAGTCCGGTGTTTTAAGGTGACGAATCAGTCGTTACAAAATATTTCTGTAGACATACTAATGGACATATTGCATATCACACGAAAGAGTCACCTATTCTTCTTGACTCAATTTATTCACTTGTCGTTAGCTGGCAATTGGCAAATTAGAAGCATACATGGAAGCAACTATTTTCAAACCCGTATTACTAGTGGCAACAAGACATATTATTCCATTCATAAACTTAATATTTCAGAGGTTGATTATAATTTTTTTTGAGAGTGAGGAATAATACTAGTTAATAGTTAAGTTAAGTTAGAATAATAGTTAAGTTTGACATTACTACTGTGCTCATGGGAAATATTGTCTATCAAAAACCGAAGTTGAGAGTCATTGAAGACGGATTGACATAGCAAACTATCCATCTAAATCATTCCATTGTAATTGTATTTGCATTGTATTTGTATTGTAAAATGGGTTGTGGGAAGGAGAGGTGTGGTTTCAGTATTTACTTAGAAGAGTACAAAAGTCTTTATGATGGATAAAATAATTTCAAATTGTGGGAACAAATTTATCTAATTAATTTTGAGCATTAGCTAATTCGTCACCCTAAAACACCTGACTTGGCACCCTTTGCTATTTTTCACTCCAAGGAGCCTCCAACCGTTAAAATAGGGTGATCAATCCGGGACTTTAGGGTGACGAATAAGTGCATGCCGTAAATACTACTTTGTGATACTCTTCAGAGTCAAAATATGCATTAGCACTTGATTAACATTAGAGATACGCAGATACGCTGGAGCTATACGCGATATTTGCACTAGCAGCATTTTACAGCACTTTGTTGCATACAGCAATGTTATTTGTGGTTGAGATACTGAGCTTTGGATCCGGAAAGGCGATTGTAAACCAAATGATAAGAATTCTTGACAAATTTTAAAGGTGCAAAGGTATTTGGTACTTCCTACTTGGAAGGAAGTAGAACTTAATGTATATTTATTTCTTTTTGCCTTCATGTGACGAATAGTTAGCTTTGCTTTTGCAAAGGAGGATTGCCAACGGTATTTTTTATTTGAAAGGGTTGTATCTTTTCTTCCTACGCTTTTTCTTGGACACATCCAATATGTCTGGGTATCTTGATATGGAGGCGTGATCATAAATAAATTTACGTCCACACAAAATTTAAAAAGCCGATTCGACTTGTGACTCGTTACAGTAAGAACAAATCAGATACTAAAATATTGTTCACCTAGAAAAGAAAAAAATTAAGAAAAATATGCATCTACACTTTTTCTCCTACCAAGTTTTTAACAAATTACTTATTTCACTTATTTTAAAATTAGGCATAAAAACCAAACCAGAGGAACAATATACTTTATTTTGTGACTCAACAAATTATTAACTTCAGCCAAACTGAATATTGTAGACTAAATTTTCCAGCGTAACATGTAATACATAAATTATTTTCAAGGTATTACCACCATGTAAAAAAGTTGCCAGTCCGTATTTCGCAATGGGTTTATTAAATTTTCATAACATTAAATAAGGATTTATTTCCTTTATGCTGCTACATATATCAGCATATTAACCATCGAACTGAAAGTATCTAAAGCCATTTGAGAGCAGAGCGAATTAATTATGCCATAAGCGGAGCTTATACAATTTTAATTAAAATTTATACAATTGGTCGTCTTACGTGGTGTCAAAAGCGAGGAGGAAAAATATCAAGAAAAATATTTTAGACTAGCGCTTTATCACAAGACTGGTTTCTATCTTGCCAAGAACTATGCTCATCTTAGTTATGACAGTTACTACAATATTTAGGAGTGCAAAAGCGAGAAATGATATTCTTTTTCCTACTTGTGTAACTGGCTTTCCCTCGATATTCGTTTCTTGACGTTATACATTCTCAAGCTTATGCATACATTAATTTTTAACGTAGGCTCTATAGACGCTTCCATTTTCCATAAGAATCAATTTAAAATTACAAAAAGGTGACATATAACTCGTTCGTAGGCGTAACGTCAGTTATATGATTTATAAAATTAATATAGATATACTTTTATAGCCATTCGCCAAAAACATTTGAAGGTTGACAGTGGACGAGAACACACCAACATTTTTTGCGTTAACCAAAAACTTATATTTTAGATGTGTCTCACTTTGCCCTTATTTCCAAAATGATCACACAAGCACATATTCTTAGCTTTAAAATAAATGAAACCATTTACAAGTATATATATCCTTCCCTACTTCAGTGGCACGAAAATTATTCAATATTAAAAGCGTACAGGATTTCAAAATTGAGGAAAGTCGTATTTTGCATTTCTCAAGGGAACTTTTTTGCTTTGACATTCTTTGCCATTTACAACGCCATCACATTTGGTTATTTTGAAAAAAGTGAGAGCTACACTCTTCTTCATTTTTTGTTTCAGTTGGCTCTCCCTCTCGTGTTTGTTGCTCAGGCAATATTTTCTTTTCTCTTCATCCGTTCTAAAAATTTTATACTATATTCTATTAAGGAAATATTAAAACTTGAGAAGGAATCGTTCGCAGAAATTGTAAACCTGACTGTACATGAGACCTGGAAAGAAAAATCTGCAAATCGAAGGCAAATATCTGTCACTGGATATCTCTTGTTTTGTACAACGATTTGCTTGCCGATTGCAATGTTAGTCTTTGGAATTTGTATAGCAGCAATAGACTTTGATGTTTATTATTTGGTCTTTAAAGAAGTTTTGGTAAATCAAGGAAAAATTTCTAAAATTACTTCATGGATTATTATCGCGCTTCGCCTGACACTTTACGAGTTCGCTGCACTTGAAGCGAGCAGATTTGCTTGTCTGTTCCTCCAAATTAGTTTAACATTTATTGAGAGTTGCACAAACGTGATTAGTTTCCTATGCAGATATAACAGTGGAGCAGAATTTTTACGTTGCTACAGAAGCATTCAGATTGTGATGCAAGTTGTTAACGATGCAACAAAATATTATATTTATGTTTTGTTAGGTTTTGTTTTCTGGTTGCAAGTTGCCCTAGTTTGGGTGGTTGTCAAAGGAAGAAATCACATTCCTTTTGAGCTGTACTCAATTTTTGCATTGTCAGCTCTTTATGTCACTTTATTACATGTCGGAATACTGTATGCAGTTAAGATACCGAGTTTATCATCCAGAAAGGCAATAGAAAATCAAATGAAACGAATCAAGGTCAGCCACCAGCAGAAGGTTTATAGGAAAGAAATAAAATCGTTGGGCAATCTAAGCTGGCGTTATGGACCTTTCAACAGAATTGATAGAGAGTTCACCTCTGAGTGTATGGATAATGTGCTGGGTCGAATGTGTGATTCAATTTTACTAATCGATTTTTAAGATTTTTTTTGGCTTTTGACAAATGCATTCAAAGTAAGTTGAGAATTCTGGTGTAGCTTCTTTCAAACTGGGTGCAACAAACAATTATGAATCTAAAAGATAATTTTGGAATCTGTAAATAATTTAATTCAATTTTAACAATTATACATATGAAATATTTCAACTGTCACAAGTCACAAAGTAGCATGTAATATTCAAATAAAGATGTTTTATGTCTCGTAAAGTAATTTACTACATTTTTTAAAGATAAGATTTACCACACAATTTACTGAAAAAAGCTTTAAAACAAATTAAATGATAATGAAAGTTATCTTGAATGACGCAGTTCAAAAACTCGAGTACTATTTGCCAAATATTTCAGAGTGACACACACTTTACAATTATTTTTCATTTGTTTCAAAACAAGTAGAAGCTCCAAAGGTGAACAGTATTTTTGCGCTCCCTCACGCAGCCAGCGTCAACTTATTGTAGCCGATTTTTTTAAAGAATCAATAAATACCAAAACCCATTCGGGCTATGTATTTTCAAATCAGCATAGCTATTCTCATTTTTTCCTCAATTGAATTGTCCATTTCCCATATTCAACCTCTGTGTCCAGTCGCAAATGAACTCAAAACTCTACTTGATATAATAACTGACTGCACAATAGAGTATACATTATCAATATCAAAAACCCCCAGAAATAACATAATTTCTCACGAAAATCTAGCCGCTTGTGTAAATGTAGCGGAGAGTTTCAATAAAATTATTTTTACAAATCCTCATAACATAAATTCAAGCAGTTTGGAAGATCCTTTGACTAAAAAATTCAAACATTTGAAACCTTACTTGCATCAAAGGTTTTCCCAAGTGTGTCGTCTTAACATTCCCTACATATCAGTTTTACAAAGTCTACCTGCCAAACTTTGTGAAACGAATACCAAATATTTTAATTTAGCAAATTACATTGACATGTTGGAACATTATAACAATTTATATTTGTCACTTACAACTTTCCCACAATACTTGTTTCTTATCATCCCAGTATCACGTGACTTAGAAATTTGCTTATTTCAAAAAGTGTTTTACCTTACAATACCAACTTCATTTCAAGCAAACAATATTATATTTGCAATCTATCAACAAGAAAATTTTGGAGTTAAAATTTACAAAGGTTGCTACACCTGCATAAAGATGCAGGCAGCATTATCTCTTGAAATTAATGACCGTTTGCTTTTACGAACAGTGGTCTTAACCTCAGACAAAAACTATAGCTATTTGGAAAGCTCACACTGCCGTAAACTCTGGTTGGCAAATAAAATAGACGAATTAGGCATGAAACATAGTTCGGATGACAATAAAAGGTACTCTGATTGCTATCATATCAGTCATAATACTGTTCTAGACTCGAAGAAAATACAAGTCACAACTCACGACACGTGTTTGAGAATATTCATTTTGGAATTTCTTAACTGTTCTTCATTCGAGTGCCGTATGTACGCAGGATCGTACATATATTCCCAAAGATCCACTTACAGTTTGGAAGATTTTAAGCAGACAACTTTCGGAATTATTTCACAGTTTGGAACTGATTATGATGGAATTAACTTTGTCACTGTCTTGGCAACTGACGAGGGCTCTTACAAATTTCAGATGAATATAGTCGCTCTTCTAAAACCATTTAAAGTGGATGTTTGGTTAACATTTATTATATCAATTATTTTAATTACATGTATTTTAAATTATTCTAGTAGAATTTCGACAAAAAGTCATTTCAAATATTGGACGTTGTGGGTGTTTGCGGAAATTGTGGAAAAGGGATGCAATATTTTGAGATATCGTAGCAGCCATAATATGTTTGTACTTTCGGTATGGCTAATTTCAATGATTATCATACGAAATTTCTACACGTCTTCAATGTACTCATTTATAACGGTTGCTCCAGAACCCAGAAATTTACCAAGACAATTTGCAGATATATTTCCATATTCTTCGGACTCTGCTGGTGCAGTTAACAGTGGAATAGTTATTGCAGAATTTTCATTATTTCTTCCTATTCAAGACTTTTGGCGCCACTTGAATCGATCTGGTCGTCTGCTTGAAGAAAAATATGTAAAGGAAAAAATCTTACGAAAAATTATGTATCTATCTCCGAAGCAAACGGAAACAAGCTTAGTAGAAAATTTTGCATCAGGAAATGATAAGGTTATGTGTGCAAATTACGACAATATTCATCGATTTTTTGGTTTCAACAATTACAGCGACCCAAGTTTACTTTGCAGTGTTTCGTCTAGAGTTACAATTCTTTACGCTATGGAAAGTACAAGCATTTTTACAAATATTCGAATAACGTTACCACTTTTAAGAATTTTTGCCAAACGAATTTTAGTTTTTCCTTCGACTCAAGAACAGCCATTCTTGTCAAGTTCGATGTTTTGGTTCTTGATTGAAAATGAGTATTTTTATGACACGTTTATAATGACAATTGGGCATATGGAAGAGAATGGAATTTATCTCCACTTCAAACGTCATTACAAACACCTACTTCTTGTGCAGAAACTGTATGCTGCAAATATTAATGGAAATTTCAACATGCCATGGAGCTTTCATTCTTTAGCGGAACTTTTGTTGAAGGACGAGACTAAAACTATGTTTGCTTTTCAGAATTACGAAGAAACTAGTCATGTTTCTTCTGTTCAGTGTAAAGATATAAATGTGGTATTTGTAATATATTTAGTACATAACGTTATTACTGTGCTTATATTTATGAAAGAGAAATTATTGTGTTAATCAAATAATTTTTTCAATTTAAACCCGTAAGTATGTTAATGTTAAGCTAAATTGTATTAATACACGTAGTATTCTGTAATAAGACTATTAAACATATGAATTGAAATATATCTTTTATTCATTACGTTAAATTCAGTACTTATTGCAAATTAAATTGGATTCTGTCTATTTTAATAATTTTTTTAAACCAACTAAGAAAGCTGTCTATTTGAATCACAACATATACATATACACAGACGTTTGCAAAACCGGTAGATAAAATATTAATACATAAAGGCAATAGGGCTGAGAATGCTGGGAAAAGGGTCATTATAGGACAAATGCTGGCTGGAAGAAGGTAACGTTAGTAGAAGAGAAAGTTGCTAGAAGTGAGTGGGTTCATATATACTTTTTGCCTATATTTGATTTTGCTTCAATCATACCTGAGATCTGCAGCTGTGAACAAGAAAGGTAAGAAGTGTAGCTCTGTGAAGCTGCGGAGAGCCACTAATATAAATAAATATTCACAATGTCCCTCTTATAAGCAGAAACCATGCTGCTTTTACACTCTTTGGTTTTCCAAATACTTGCAACACTCTTGACGCGTTTCATATATCGTTATATGGTAGAAAAAAGCTTAGACTGCAAATTTCATGACTTGTTGCTTGTAAACCCATTTTTTGAAGAATATGCAAGCAAAATCCAAGTTATTGCGGATTTTAAAACCTCCGTAACTTCCAAATAAAGGCATACGCCGAAAAAGGAATATATACATTTTGTTCAGCGAAAAAACTGCATCAGATAAAGTATGTCTCATATTGACACTAAGGTACTCTCAGCAGAGAAAAGCAACTCAACAAACACAGTAGTAAAGAGACTTAAACGCAGTAATGCTAAGGGAGGAGAAAGTCGGAAAACGGGGAATCTTAGGACAAGTAAAGTGAAAGTTGAAAGAGAAAGCTGGTAGGAAAGTAAAGGTTTTTATGTATTTTTTGTCTATGTATTTCTCCGCTATATTACCTGACATCTGTAGGTTTGATCAACAAGTGTGGGAAGATTCTCTCAGTATGGACGTATGCATTCATTACATATGTATTTCACTATAACGGGTGACATTACTACTTTTCCGGTTCCTGGGTGTGTATATACTTGCTACACTCAGTCAGCGTTCACTTCTTCGTCTCTGGAAAAAGAGAAAGCAGAGAGAAAAATGAGTCCAACATGTAATAGTAAGGCCGGCGAGCGAAACTACCAAAGAGTGAAAGTACAGGAAAGCCATTCTCCCTCAGTATTTCTCATAAATCTCGCATAACCCTGCTCCAACCGTTTTGTAAAGCGGTGTGAGACAGCCTGTATTGCAGGCTATATTTCATACTGCGTTGATAGCTGTTGCTTTCACGAGACAATATTCCATACTGCAATATTGGATGGGCTACTTAAGACTTTAGACTTTCACTTAATCTTCCGTGTGTTGTGCTAGTAACCCCAAATGGCATAACTCTCCTTCGTTTTTTATCGCGCAACAGGTCTACATTTCTGCTGTATTTACAGTTTTCTATTCCATCGCCATACTCCCTAAAGAGATACTAAAAAATGCATATAAAAGAAAATGCAACTTTGACATGCAGAGAGCAAGAATGAGTCCAGCATGAAGTTTTTAGTAAATAAAAGTAAATAACGTTACCACTTTTAAGAATTTTTGCGAAGCGAATTTTAGTTTTTCCTTCAATTCAGGAAAAGCCATTTCTGTCAAGTCCGATGTTTTGGTTCTTGATTGAAAATGAGTATTACTATGACACGTTTATAATGACAATTGGACGTATGGAAGAGAGTGGAATTTATCTGTTGTATAAATGGCATTACAAACATCTTATTCTAGTGCAGAAACTGTATGCTGCAAATATAAATGGAAATTTCAACATGCCATGGAGCTTTCATTCTTTAGCGGAACTTTTGGTAAAGGACGAGACTAAAACTATGTTTGCTTTTAAGAATTACGAAGAAACTAGTCATGTTCCTTCTGTTCAGTGTAAAGATATAAATGTGGTATTTGTAATATATTTAATACTTAAGGTTATTACGGTGCTTATTTTTGCGACAGAGAAATTATTTTATTATTCAAATTATTTATTAAGTTTGAACACATAAATATATATTATAGTTTAATAATAGTATAGCTCAATAGCTCTACATATATTCTATGCTCTTTTTTATGATATTAAATACTAAATATGGAAGTTTATCATCCAGAATGGCAATTGAAAATCAAATGAAACGAATCAAGGTCAGCCACCAACAGAAGGTTTGCAGGAAAGAAATAAAATCTTTGAATAATTTGTATATGCGTGATGGACCTTTCAACAGAATTGATAGAGAGTTCAGTTCTGAGTGTATGGATAATGTGAATGGTCGAATGTGTGACTCAAGTTATTACTTAATATATATTTTTGAAGATGCGATAAGAATGCACTTCCATATAAATTATTGAAAATGGCTTTGAAACAAATTAAATACTAATATCCACAATGCCTTACACTCAACAATTCTTTTTAATTTATTATTGAACAAGCAAAAACTCCAAAAATGTACAGCAGTCATACTTTCTTTTATGTTTCGAGCATCAGCTCACTATACCCAACTTTTTCACAGGAGTTAACAGATATCAAACGCAATTTGGATCATGTATCTTCAAACTTGCTTAGCTATTCTCATTTTCCCCCAATTTGAATTGTCGCTTGCCCTCATTCAACCTCATTGTCCTGTTGGAAACGAATTCAAAAGTATACTTGATATAATAACAGATTGCACAATAGAGTTTACACTATTCAACTCAGGAACACCTAAAAATAACCCAATTCCTCACGAAAATCTTGCCAATTGTGTAAGCGTGGCAGAAAATTTCAACAAACTAATTTTCGCGAATTCACTTAATATAAATTTTACCAGTTTGAAAAATCCTTTGAATAAGAAAATCAACTATTTGAAATCCTACTTGCA
>JAQIXW010002638.1:0-14911 GCA_034700685.1 Willowsia buskii | reverse complement strand
TCCCGAAAAATGGGATTTTTCATCCCGAAAATCCCGGACGCACCGCGGCCGAGTGGCGCAAGAATTTCCATGTCCGGATGTATGCATGAAAACATAGTTACCTATGATCCACCACCGCCCCGAACTTATAGTGTTGCATTCTCAGAATAAACTCGTAACGCAACATACCCAAGTTTTTAATGAATGTTTCCATTTTCCTATTTTAAAACACAAGAGGCTTCTTAGCCTTTTGTTTCTTTATTTGAGTCTCATGTTTGATTTGGTTGTTGAAATAAGACCGGAGAAAATATCAAATACAAGTTGAGCAATGTCATAACATCGTATTTTGGTATGCAAGAATTATTACTAGTTATGTTCCTTTGTAACTGTTTATACAAATATTTGCGTTAAGTAGCTTTAAATGAAATGGGTGGAACTAATTTTAATATTAAATTTGAAATAATCATTGCCCAAACACGACAATTACATACATGAAGTTAGTTGAAACACTAAATAAAATTCCATGCTCAAATATACAGCAAAAGACAGTTACTACATGGCAAATATGTTGAACAAAAACAAGTTTTTCATTTAAAACTCGCTATTTGTATTCATTAGGGCAACATCGCTTACAAAACAAACTGTCGTATTTTCAAAAATTTCATACATTATTAAACTTAAAATAAATAGTTAGCTTGTCTACCATCAATCAAACCACTTGCGTCAGTTCTTCATCAAATTTTCCATTTTGTCCGCCGTATTTTTAGTTTGTCCAGGTAATAATCCGCAATTGCCGAATAACATCTCACATTACAAAATGGTCTTACTCGGGTCAAAGGGTCTTCTTAAGACCTGGACGCAATGCATCTCCATCTACAATTTTCTGCAAGTAATTCCATTTCAATGGAACAAAACGGATCAATGTTTTCAAATTTTACAGTCAAAACGGTTTAAAATATACGTAATTCGGCTAATTTCCGGGTTTCTTTATGTCATACTAGTTTTGAAACAAATAAATTCCACTTGGAAACACTCATCCCCAACTGTATTTGCTTATAATTTTTTACACACTCCAGTCTACATCTTCTCCTTGGTCAATATCTACAATTGGATAAACAAAAAGGAAATTGTTTCACTTTACAACACTTTGATCAGCTACGAAAAAAGCATCCACGCTGCAATTGCAAATTCTGAGTCATCACCTGCTCAAGCATCTGAAAAGCATCATTCCCTTACAAAGTTCTTATTACAGGTTGAAACTCTTACAGCACTACAGATTCCACTTGTAGGTCTACTAGATATTCTAAGGAATCCATGTCTCCCTGTCTATTTTGGGCACTGGCTTTGTACACAATGTCAAAACGTTACATTGGGAGAAGCAGGACAAGCTTTATGGACATTTGACGAAATGATTATCAAATTGTTTGTATATTTGGCGGCAAATGTAAATATTGGATTTCTTTTGTCAAGTTTCTGCTACCATCTTGGAACAGTTGTAGTTCTTCATGGACATTGTTTCCGGTCTTATATCACAGAATATGGGCGGTTAGTATTGACATAATGTAAAAGATTAAATTGTCATAATTTCTAATTGGCAATTAATTATTACACTTTTTAGGGATATGAGGCAAGCAAACCAAATGGACCAAAGTTTGCAAACCACGACGCTAAGATTCCGGCAACTGCAGTTGATGTTAATTCAATTTCGTGAATTATATTCAAGAGGAATGATCGCAGTAATGATGGGAGCCCTCATAGTTTCAAAAATAGCATGCCTCTACATAGGAGTTACCGCGGCTGGTTTTGGGATTCCACCAGTATTGCAATTGTGTGCCGTCTGGGTAGCAATAGTGGCGACAATGAACATTGTCCTATTTCTTGGGATATTGGCAGATGTTCATAATGTCTCTTCCACAGTTGATGCTGAGATTCGACGGGATATGAAATTGAAAAAATACAAATGGTTTCAAAAATGGCATCGTTCTTGTCCCGTTTTGAGAATCTACTTTGCAGGCTCAAATTTCATTGATAAGCTGACTCCACTTAATATGGAAAATTTTGCTGTTGAACAAACCGTTGGCCTCTTGCTTTTGAATAAAAATGGGTAAAAAGTGTTTAAATTACAGGGAGCCTACGTAAGTAGTGTACATTTGTATGAGTAACCAAATAATCCTATTTATTCAATTGAATCTTTATTAATCCTAGCGTATTTAGTACAAAAATGTACTGTAATTCTTTAAAATCAGTATAAATAATAGACAATGCACTAACAAACTACTACATCAAATTGCATTTAAGCTAAAAATATCCGTATAAGTAAAAGTTTAGTAATTAGTAAAAGTATGAATATATTTTTAATAATGTATTAAAGGTTGGCTATAGGTCAATTTAAGAATTATGTGAATAAATATTGTTGTTACCACAACACGAAGTAAATTATTCCTGACAAAACACTCTGAAGATGCTGACAATTGCATTGAATGTGTATTAAGATGCAGTGAATATTTTTATAATATTTCACATTGACCATAAGATAAGTCTATACATTTCTCTTTCTTCCTCTAAAGAACATGATTCTATGACAAACACAGTTGAATAGTCTAAGCTTAAGATCTTTTGCGAATGAATATACCAATGATGGCAGTACAGCAATCACATAACAAATTGTCTTCAAACTGCACTCAAAACTTCCAACAATCATTGCCAGCATCATCCCCACCAGCCAGACTACAAATATCACAAGCACATTTCCACTCATATTTGGTTCCTTAAGTGGAACATAGTCCATCAAAACCATATCTTTCTTTTCCAACAATCTATTCCACCATTGCAAAATCCCTGACATTTCTATTCCCTGAGCTCTAAAAACAACTTTGGGTAAATACAATCCATCTAAGTTTATGCTTATGTGAGTATTAATGTCTTTGCCTACATTTCCTGTCGGCTCACCATTTATTCTAAGTCGTTTTGCTAAGGTCTTACATTGATACTCAGGTAGCAATAAAGCCGTTTTCGGGCACTTTTCAAGGTCATTCCACAACAGCAACATTTCCCGTTTCCAAAATTCTCTCTGAAACCCTGGCTTGTTATCCGAATTAAACACAGGCTCGGGTGCACCATATCGATGGATATGACTTCCATTTTGAGCAGCGATCATTTCTTTTAACAGTAACGTGTACATTTTGATAGAATTCGGGTGCAATTTGTATATACTTGTTAAATTCTCCCAAGTCCAATCGCGCTTCCACTCATAACGAAAATTTCTATGGATTTTCCAAACTTCTGAGTCTAAAACCCTGTTTAAATCTTGGTGTCCTTTGTCAGTAAATTTGTTGTTTTCTATTGCTTCCATATGCAATATGCTACTAGCTTCCACCCTCTCAGTTCGTGTGTATACCGAAAACCCATCTTTAACAATTTCATCAAGTTTTTCATACGGGATCGACTTTCTTGGGATAATCATGTTGTAAACGTTATTGTTTTCGTAGGCGTTGCTCAGTACGATTCCAACTAGTAGAAACGCCGTCACAACATATCTGGTCCTACTTCCAGGTGCAACGACAGGCCCCGCAAACGGATCACCCTGCTCTAAAGATACTTTTATGACAGATAAACAAAAATTGCAAACTTTCATCCAAAAACTAACAATATGCTTTTCAATTGTAAGTCGAGCTAATACAACTATCAATAAGACAAATGTTATTCCAAGAGCACACCAGAGACTGTTTTCATAAACATTGTAGAGCTCCTGAAACAGAAATTCACTACTTGCTTTTTGACCGCACCTTACAAATCTTAAATCTGCCATGGAAATTTCCACTTGTAATAAGCTAAAAGCATTTGGTGCGTCTCTAAATTCTGATATCCTACGAATATCCCATTTTATCGGATTTTTAATAGAGTCGTACTCATCCAAATATGGAGTATCAGGCATTTTCCCGTTTTCACTTGTATGCTCACTAATTGTGAAATAAGTGAAATTACCCATGATAGTTTGCAGTTCGTAAGCATATGCATGAAATAGACGCTCTAGTGCATCATCATATGCGTCAATTACGAGACTTTTCAACGTCGCATATTTGTTCACACAAAGTCTTAAATGGCGTCCTACTCCTGATCCAATCCGTCCATCTTCAAACGCGTAATCATCCCAAAATATAATATCATCCGGAATAAAATCCACCATAGAGCTTAATGTCTGTTATGTTATACGTATCCAAGTATGGTATTTTATTGGGATAATTTTGTGGTCTAGATTTTGGATGTTTGAACCACTATACCATTTAAGGAGATTTACATGTTTGATGTGTGATTTCTCTCGGGTTACAAGCATTGGAATAAAAACCTCTTGTATCAGGTCTGATGGATAGAACTTTTCAAAAATGGTGTTGTCATCTCTCGAATTCAGATAATAGTCTATCCACATGCGTGCATATTTCGAAGCGAATTTCACGTTTTCATACAAATTTACAAGAACTGTGAAAGACGGGCTCGTTTGTACAGGATGCTTACGATTATTTGAAATATCCAGATATTTTTTCATTTGTGGGTGGAAAAGCTGAACTTGAATTCTACATTGCCAAGGTTTCGAGTTGATATGAAATTCTGGATATTTTTTCATTTGTGGGTGGAAAAGCTGAACTTGAATTCTACATTGCCAAGGTTTCGAGTTGATATGAAATTCTGGATATTTTTCTTCCAGACAATATTTTACGCGAGTTCTTTCATATGGAAGTCCAAAGAAATATTTGGAAATTGAACAGTGGTGTCCATCCGTATTGTTAATTTTAAAATAGTTTATTTCTTTGGCAGTAAAAATTAATTTAGCAAACAAATACTCTTTCTTCGGATATGTTTCTAGGTTGACGGCGAGTTTTGGTGATTTTAAAATTCTTGGATAGTTTGTTGGTGTAAGATCGACTGCTTGAAAGTTGTTTATGATTAGTATACAAGCAAGGTTGTTATCGTAAAGCGGTTTTAGAAACACCTCCAGATTCTCAATTCCGTCAGCATATTTAGATGGGAGTTTGGTTTGGGTATATTCTTTGTGTACACGTTTGATTTCCTTTATTCCGGAGCAATCAGACATGGGTTTGCACTTGTTATCTTTTATGGGGAAATTCATTCGGTCGATTAGTTCGAATGGAATAATTTAATGAATGTAATAGCTTGAAACTGGTGTGTTTAAGAGAAAAATTACAATGTTAATTATTATGGAAAGATGTGTATTTTCAAAATGTAGAAATGGCATAACGAAGTATATTTTGTGGCAAATTGTTTTTAAATATGACTTGTCTGTAGACTTGAATGCATCTACTTTATAAAATAAATATGGACAACTATATAGTCTCAGTTAAAAGTAATGAATAATTGTTGGATACGGAAATTTAGAATTTAATTTAGTCCATTTTCAGAAATGACGGTTGAGTTTGAAAAGGCAGTTGATTGTAGAAATAGTGAATAAAAGGAAGTGTCTATCATATATAAAAAGTTATTTTGCTTGCTCACCACGTTTTGTTAATAAGTTATATTAAGTTATGTAGTCCGCATTCATACTAGTATCGCCGCTAATGATAATTTTCTGTATTGTACTATCAAATTTTTCACTTTATTTAAGAACATATACATAAGCCTGTTTTAAACTACGTGGGAAGACAGATCAATACACATAGCACTTTGGGTAGAATACATATCCTATTAGTTTAATGAATTTCATGTAATGTAGGCTCATGTCATAGATTATAAATTGTTTTACTGATAAAGTTTTAGTATTGAATACATAACAACTACATGAAAAAGAGATATAAACTAAGCACATCTGTATTTGTACAATCATCTATAATTGTTACGGCCAGAACGAAAATAAAGTATTTCCCTATGTTCACAACCAGGCACATTGACTTTTTCTCAGAAGACAGGTTTGGATCACTGGACAGTGCACGTTAGCTAATAGACAAAATAATCTCATGAGCATGATGAGCACGATGTAATGCCTATTGTGCAGAGAACTACCATTTTCTTCTTAAGTGAGCACTGATAAGTGGAGAGAGTTTAGATGATAACGAATGATAATTTTCCCCATAACGTTATGCACAGTCTAGAAGGAAATGGGGAGGATGACACTTTTTCAAAGTTAATTTTCTGCAAGTTCCTATTACGTTGTGGGTCCGCTTTTTTCACACAATGCAGCTAATAGAATGAGGAACAAGATAGCACAATAAAATTCCCCAAAAAACATGCCGATTTCGAAATACAATGAAAAAGGTCCACAAATGTGAAAATAAGGTAATGCACGGTAAATGGAGAATGTTGGTTTTTTCTATTTTTATTATAAAAGGAAACACAGAACCAAATTAAACCAAAATTTACACTTTCTACAAAATCTCTAATAACTTCACACAAAAAGAATGATTTTAACAGAAATAGCCTAGCGTCTTCAAATTGCTTATATTGTTAAGGCTAATAAAATGACTAAGTCCCACTATTCATCTCTACGGCGTGTAGAGTAGGAATCTGCTAAAGGATACGAGACTCGTTGGAAAAGCAAGTCCTTCCACGAGCTCTGTGGGAGCTTGAGTAAAGAGTTTCTGCCCAACATCACATATAAAAAGGGCAGAAATCCTTGACAAATAAACTTCATGCTTGACTCCTTAACAAGCTAGGAGCCAGCATTCTTCGATACGATTTTACAAAACGTTAACATTACGAATCATATTTACGGTTTTCTACTCTCTAATTACATTATGTCTGGCTACTAGGAATCTTACAAAAAGGAACTCGAGAGAGAAATCGAATGACAAAATTAGCATATCGCTTCACACGTGGAGAGATAACTCGGTACTGCTTGTGTGAGCGACAACGAAAACGAAAAAAACAAATTTATCTCAAATATTCAAATTAGCTTAAACTCAAGATTCTGCTTTGGATCCGAACAATAATTGTTCCTGAAAAAATATAAATTCACCACGTACAAGAGTTTAAGAAGAAGACTATTTGCATCAGTCAATTCAGATATTTAAAACATACAGGTTACAACTTCATTTTATTTAAATCTTTATCTCAAAATTTGGCAAATGCTTTGTTTCCTTCAGAATGTAGTGCGTCAAATTATTTGTTAAACAATCATGCACCTATAGTGTATCATTTTGAACAAGATTTTTTAAATTTGTAGTATGGTATATGTAAATTCAAATCTAATATGCCACCCAATTCAGTAACTTGTATATCTGTTGGTGTAGGTTTGCACGACAAACAAAACTTTAATTGTTACATCAGATGAGGATTTTAATGTAAGTTAAATTGGTTAACCATTGGTTACTTATGATTGATGTAAATGTAAAATAATATAGGATTGTCAGAATTTACTTTTATCCAAACGAATTCGTATTTCCTCAATTTGATTAATGAAAAACTTTTCGAAAAGTAATTGGATTTTTGGACTATGAAACTCTACTGCGTCATCAGTGCTAAACATACGTGTACATAATTTCAAAGTAAAAGAAGAGTATTCATATAAAGGTATGAGTGGGTGTGAACGAGCACAAAAGAAGGAAGCAACCGCGCTAGAAACCAGGCAAGAAACATGTATATGGAGTGTATAACAGAACTAATCCGAGACAGCATTGCTTATTTTTTTCAAATATCTAATTTTTGTACAAAAGGCACTGTAAAAATAAGTTATACAAATATTCCTTAAGCACCTTCTTGGAAAGCTGTGAACAAATATGAACTCAGTATAATTGATAGCAAAATCTGCATAGCAAAAGTATCTATTGTTTATCATAATGAAGTGGTTTCCTTTCTCAGTTTTATTATTTTTAAGACTATCTGAAGAGCACAGCATAGAAATTCATAACACCAATGCACTAGAAGAAAGTTCAAATTCACTTCTAGAGACTTTGTCGGCTTCCCAAAATAGCTATGAAGTATTCTTCCATTCTTTGAATACTTCCTTATTTGAAGTAAAGTTCATAAGCGCTTCATTACGATACAGGATTTTTAGTGGAACTATGGAGAAATTTCGAGAAGATTTTTACCCATTTAAATTTACGCAGCCGTTTAACATCGCATTTACAAATTATGATACAGTGACTCAAGATTTGATAGACCCGTTTTCAACAATTGCCATGCATCCAACTACCCTAATTGTTGTTCCAATACTAACAATTGATAGATTAGAGCAAAATATTATCAGAAAATTTCACAAAGGTTGGTTAAATTACCCAGCAGTGAGAGTTTTAATTTATTTGAATGCATTTCAAACTCAATATGAGATTGTTTGCAACGGCTACTGCGAAAAAATTAGAGGAAACTTAGAGCTTTCTGCAATGAGGAGTTTTGTGAATCCACTAATTTTGCACAAAAACTTTTTCCACCTTGGAAATGGCCGAAAGATTGATGCCTTATTGGCTATGACAGATCATTTATATTTTATGTTTTACGAAGACAATAACCTATTCTGCAACCGTCTATATTCACAAGGGCGAAAATATTTTCCATGCAATAGACATATCATGTCAATTATTTTAATGTCCTTACACCATAACGTTTCATTTACACATCTTAACAGAATGAACAAAACAATATATTACAGTACTGATAGTACTTGGAGAGGACAATACTTAATCGTGCCAATTTCTTACACAAATTATGGCACCAGTTTATATCAAGTTTATTGGGGCATTACCGGACTCAAAGTAGCGTGGTACATGAAAATCATTCTAATATATTGTAAAACTGACATTAATGGAAAATCAGGAAAATGGATTGATATTTTACCCTGGTATTCTCCGTTTAGCCTAATTATTTGGATATCTACCTTATCTACAATATTTGCAATCACATGGGTCTTAAGACAAGTTAAAAAACAGGTAAATGGCTTGCTCATCTGGCAAATTCTTGATATCACTCAAGTTTTTCTAGGATGTTCTGCCGACGAATATTTGAATAAAATTAGGATCTGTGTTCTCCTCCAGATTACTGGAATGTTTATGTGTCAGTTTTACGGGAATGGAATCATGAGCGTTCTTACGGTACCTGATCGCTTTCAGCCATTTCAAACTCTCTTTGAGGCACTGTCAAATGACTACAAAATTTTGTGGGAGACAAATCAGCAGATATCTCGGTGGGATATGTATAGACATGCATTTAAGTCTAGAGGAATGCTAGAAAAACTAAATTCAAGTTTTCGTGAATTTGATGACTATTCGCTTATCGATCCGGACATGGAAATTTCCACTCTACTTACGATAAAGAGTATGTATCCTGTTATCTTAATAGATCCAACGTTTTTAATCCATTTGTATAAAGATATTATTATCAATTGTTTAAACTTGACTCGGGCTGACTGCTTCGTACTTCCCGAATACTTTCGTCCTACCACAGGTTTCCTTGAGATGTATACGGTGAATAGACACTGGATGTTGGAAACTTACACAAGATTTGGGGAAAGTGGACTCAATGAAAAATGGGATAAATGGACAGCTTTAGCAAAAAGACACCAGTGGCAAATTCAAGTAGGAGAGCCGAATCCGAATGAAGTTGTGCCTGGGAATGAACTTTCGCTCCCAGATATCCTAGGGATTGTTGTGATATGTTCTGTTTTATGTGCGGTAGGGCTTGCTTGTTTAATTTGTGAGTGGTTTTGCTTTTCCAAGTGCAATATAAAAGTAAAAGTTGATTCGAAGGCTTCAAGCAGCGTGATAAATATAAAAGAGGAAAGTACACAATCAAAACTATTTTGTGTTAGAAATAAAAAGAATTTTGTAAGCTTAAACATAAATGAAGGAAGTCGTATGAAGAATATGAAAACCCTTAGGAGAGATGCAAGCATAGAAGAATATTTCCCTGAACTTGAATCCACACAAAGTGAACAAAATCCAGAGGACATGTTTTCTTTTACTGTGTTAGCACTTATGGAGCTAGATTTGGATCAGGAGTAGATCCAATATGGTGCATAGTGAATAATGAATACTCCATAAAAACTTTTGAAATTTTGATGTATTTTTCCCTTTCTTTTGCATTTAGTTAGTCATATCAAATCATGGCATTTGTAGCATTTAACAAATTCAGATTTAGTTACACATGTTGGGTAAAAGAAGCAACTTCATTTGAATTTAAAGCAGGAGCGCAATATTGCTTACTTTACTTTAATTATCACTGTTTAATAGAATCACGTTCACAATAAGCTCAAATTAAAGCCTACACAAATATATAAATCAAAATACGGTCGTTTACATGTAAGTGTTTTTCAAATATGTATTATGATAAATAGTAATAAATCCATTTTCGACGGCATACCAAGAAAGTAAATTTTTATGACTGTTGCATAATTTGTTGACCGATAATCTCCACTACACGTGTTAAATCGAAAAAGCAATAACTTGGTTCATAACACACTATTGTTCATTTTGTAATGTATGAAAATATTTGTGTGAAGAGCAAACAGTAACTTGTTCCGGGTTTCAATTATGTTTGGTTTGGTTATACGGTAAGTCTTCTAGGTTTTGTTAGTTTTCATTTTTAAATGACTTGGAGTTACATACATACATACAGGATACATAGAGTTACCAGTTTCTGAAATAAAATATTGTAAAACAGTTGCTTTAAATAGTGATGAATTGGAAATTTGACAATAAACTTTTAAAAGTTCTTGACAATTATTTAAATAACTCACATCAAAGAAATCTGCTAGTGTCATAAAATAGGTGTATACAATCGTATTGTGTTCGTTCAAACGTAATTAATTATACTTGGCATCTTCATTGTCGCAAATTTTGCAAAAAGCTCTCCCTCAGTTATGTTATGTTTCAGCTATTCTGATACAAATTTATCATGTGGATATTATTTAGGAGAAACTTTTGCTGAATTAAACTTGGATATACTTTTCTGGATTTTGTTGTAGAAAACTATTCTGTTCCTCAGTAGTTTTTTTTGCTTTCGTTTAAATCCTATTCATAAAATTTTAAATACTAATCTATAGTTAGTGCCTAAAGGCAACATTCCGTTCTTCAGTATTTGACAAAGCAGTAAAATAATAGACCAACGTTAAATATGCTTAGAATTCCATGTAGCTAATGCCCTAGCAAATCTTTATATCTAATTTAAACCTGCAGAAAAAATGGTAATAAGTAAGTAGTCGTGTTAGAGAACATTGTAAGGTGAAAGCAATAAGTTAACAATGTTCCGCTCAGAGTATCAATGTCCAGTGGAAAGTCCAATTTGTCCACTGGACAATGTCCAGTTTGTCCACCGAAATTGGGGTGGACAGTGGAAATTTTGATTCTATAGAGTAATAACTGTCCACTTTCCACTGTCCAGTGGACAGTGGACAAACTGGACAGTGTCCACCAAATTGGTTGGTGGACATGGAAGTTTTGATACTCTGGTTCCGCTGATTGCACACTCTAATTTCCACGTATTTTCTCTAAACGTCCACTTATGAAAAAAACAGAAAGTATTTTTAGTATTTCATATATTTTATGTACATACAAACTATTGTGAATAAATTATCATTTGCTTTTCTGGGGATTTTACGGTTTGCTCCTTACAATTTACTCCTGCAAAAGAATGAGCGGAACTGTTTTCTCCAAGCAGAACTGAAAGATGACGAGTGGCGTCGTCGCATCAAAGAAGTGTCCTTCAAAGAACTCCACCCTCAAATCTGGACATGATTTCCAAAACCGCTCAATCCAGCTCCGATCATTCCATTTTCCACGGAAATTCCCATTCCTGACCTTCTCCAGCTTCAGTTTTGAACTGATGTTGAGAAGGGCCTTGGAAAACGCCATGTAAACTTTTGCCGCCATTCCGAATCCAAGGAGGATTTGAAATCCGAAGGAAACTGATAGTCCTAAGGACAATAGGAATATGGGGGGCTCCAGTTCTCGGAAATTCCCAATCCACATGTAGGTGAAGGCAATGTTAGTGGATATCGTCATCAAGACAACGCCCACCGCCAACGTCGATCTGTGCAAGATGTTGTAGAAGTTGAAGATCACTTCCAATTCCCGAAGAGCTGCCAGCTTGGTCATAAATCCGTCTCTCAGATTTTTCCCGTCTGTCTTTTCCGTCATGAGAATCCTTTGAGAAAGGAGAATGCAACTTTTCAGAGCGTTCACTCCAACGACGAAGTTGATGAAAAAGCAGAAAACAAAAAAGTGAATATAAGTCCGCATGAATAAATTAAATAATATGTAGACTATCGGTTTTTCTAAAAATCCGGCTACGTTTCCGGGGCCAAGTGCGACAAGAATTGGGGACAGGGGATTCCAGGGTGACGTGGGAAGGAGAGCCACACACGTTAAAAAGTTCCTAACATTTTGTAGGAAAGAATTTTACATCTGCATGTCTCTTGGCTAGCTATTTCCTTGTGGATTTTCAGTAAAGCATCATCTCCAACCATGCTTTGTGGTATAATAATTATCATGGAGAGATCAAAATGAATATACGTTGACTCTGGCTATAACGGCCGAGAAGGGCGACACAATTTTCGGCCGTTATATCTTATGGCCGTTACTGGCTATAACGGCCAAAACCGTTATAGACAAATATTCATAGCAAATAATTCCTAACCCACGCGAGTATTCAAATTCAGTTTATTTGGTACATTTAATGCGATATTAGTCATTTAATTCAGGTTTTCATTTAAAAAAATGAATCGATAGTGGTTTGTTTAAACGAAGAATATTTAGTTAACCAATATCCCCTGCTCCAACACATAAAGAATTAGAATTCAGTCCAACACACACGGCAAGATATCGTATTTTTTTGACTTGGGGATCAACTTGTCCTGCTCCACTGAATTATTATTTTCATTGTGTCGAGCAATTTCTTCCTCCGTCAATTTGTTGCACAGTAGATTTTCTAATGTTTAATTCAGAAGTGATTTGAATTTGCTTCTTATATTTTTCTAATTAGCTGATAAGTTATCAATCTCAAAAGACTTACATTTTCGGTTAGCCATTGTTTGTTTATTTAAACGCAGGGGTGTTACTAAATTTGAAATGGTACTTGACGCTTGCGCATTGGTAAAGAGTTAGCCAAAACCAGAAGAATAAAAGCAAGTGCAGGAATTAAACCATGAATTGGCCTGATCGCATGCTTGTTTTATGTTTGGTGTTGATGGAAAAACGGTTTTTGACCAGCGCAAGTGCCGCTTAAATCAAACTCAGATGAAATTTTTCGGGGCAAGAGAAGCCAATCAAGCTGTTAAGGGAGATGAATAGCAAAAAACCGTTATAAAGAGCGGATTGTGCTCGCGGGACCGGTATATTTTGGCCACTATAGCCCTAAAACCGTTATAGCCAAAGCCGTTATATCCCATGTTCATAACATTGTTTTCCCTATTATCGTGTTTGGGCGGCACACCTCGCGGCCACTATAGCCCTATGGCCGGTATAAGCCAATCCGTTATAGTCAGAGTCAACTGTATTTTTGGTTGTTTTTCAAGAAGCGATATAGCTATGCTTATATAGAAAAAATACTTATAGCCAGAAACTAATGAGCAGAGAATACTGACTGGAATAGATTGCATTTTGTATCAGTGATCTAGCTGTGTAAAGGCTTATTAACTTGTTTTTACCCTGGCTATAGTGGCTATATAAAGTATCTTTAAATATGCGAATTCTAAATACTATATTTATGAAAATGTTCAAAATACGTTGGCGCCATGTCTACAGTATCCAGTTACAAATGAGATATTTTTGGTCGTGCTTCATATCAAATTGTGCTGTTTGGATGAAACATTTTTAGGGGAAAAGTCTACAAATGTGTAATCACTTCAAAATTAGAACACAGATTTGCTCAATTTAAAAATAAAAGGGTATATCGCTTTTAAAAGTTGCTTTTTGCCATTACTAGCGGTATTAGTGAATCAAATTTCAGTTTTGTAAAATCGGAATAATGCGTAAATTGTCGAGTCGAGTATAAATGCATGTATTTGGTGATTATTTAGTGTATTTGACGTCCTTACCTTTTTAACCATCGATTTTAATTATTGATTTGATAAATAAAAATGACTTCCACTGTACTTAACGTAACACATCGAAGTGAACACAAGAGATTAAAAACAAAACAATCACAAGATCTTTGGATTGTTTTTATACCTCATTTTCCGGATTAAAACCCAAATATATCAAAAAGATTATTTTATTTGCTGTCAAAACATTTGTGGAAGAAAAGCGGATGCAAAGATTGGATGCGAAGTGCTTGGATTTTTGATCCAAAAAATAAAATGTGTAAATTATGCATAAAAGTTATCCATGCATATAAGAGGCTCTTAAAATCTATTTAAATTCACAAGTAGGTTCATAAAAAAGGCTGATTCGTAACACCATCTTTTAAGTGACAACCACCTGCTTAAAATATACATTTAAAACCAGTGGATAAAAGCAGGTAGCAAATTTTGCATTTTTAAACTTGTTCAAATAACAAAATGAAGCTTTGGTTTGCCCACATTCCTACACAAAACAGCACCCGGATGTTTGTTGTTACTTCTGTTTCTATTGTATTTCAAGTACTCTGGTTACTCGATTAAATGACGCAATTTTTTGACCTATGTCACCAAACTCCGTTTTAGTATAATAGAGTAATGTTCTCATACGTTTCCAGAGATTTTGATAACATTCAGCTGCTGCACAAATTATGGAAATGCAAAGTCCACTCGTCAGAACAACAAAAATAACTACTGAATTTCCGCTTAATGAAGCAGGCTTCGGAACTACTGCTTCCGGTGAAGTTTTGTCCAAGAACCTGGTCTGCTTTATATGCTTTTGCCACCATTCTAAAACTCCATTCTCTTTAAAAATTCTAATTCTCCGCAGTAACCACATAGGTATATAGTTTTTTTTATTTTATTTTTTTTATTAATAGAAAGACACCAGCTCTTTTAGGCATCCGCCCATAGAGCAACATGAATACATTAAAACATAAA
>JAQIXW010002637.1:0-14913 GCA_034700685.1 Willowsia buskii | reverse complement strand
ACGAGATTTGGTGCATGTGGGAGAGCATATTTTAGTATGTTGGTAATGAGATCACCTGTTGATAAACAAACTTTTTCGCTTTTAGTGGGAAATCTTTTATTGTTATTATTAATAATTTGTGCTGCATGTTGGTTTTCACAACAGAATAACTTTACTGCTCAGTCACAGTCCTCCCTACAGTACATAATCAAATGCATAACTAGACCCACATATATTTACTTTTCTACGTTAACACATTATCTCTTAATTTCTGTGAAGAAGAAACTTTTTTTATTATAAAATTTGTGTTTTGTGGCAAACAGTGGCTAGGTTGATTGTCAAAGTGATACTCGTTTTAAATTATAAATTTTGAAACTCATTTAAATAGCAGACACCAAAATGAATTTTCCATGTGGCACTTGTGACAAAACCTTTAAGAGTTCTAATGAAAGAAAGTTGCACACAAATGCATTCCACAAAGGAATACGATACCCTTGTCAGTTTTGTGACAAGTCCTTTTTCCAAGTGGTGGCTTTAAAAAACCATATAAACATTCATAGCGGGAAATCGGATCACAAATGTAAATACTGTGCAAAATCTTTTGCTAACAAGGGAAACCTTTCACGGCACATGAGCATTCATTTGGAAGACAAGAAACATGAGTGTCCCCTCTGTGACAAGATGTTTCGTGAAAAATCTCACCGTAACCGACACATAACACAAGTTCATACAGAAAAAAAACTATACAAGTGTGAAACATGTGGAAAGTGTTTTAAAGGCAAGGAAGGTCTGCAAAACCATAAAAATAAGCACAGTGAATCCAAACCTTACAAGTGCTCATTTTGCTCTTTCCATACGAGACACAAATATTACTTGAAGTTTCATGAAACCACACACCGTGACCTTCCCGTGAACTCATGCCCCAAATGTCCATTCAAATACAGACACCTGCGCTATTTTATACGCCACTTAAGAGTCCACAAATCTCAGAATGCTCAACACGCTTTCCATTGCATATTCTGCGAAAAGGGATTCTTTTCATACACGGGATACCGTGCACATTTATTGATTCATGTTGGAGAGAAACCTTTCAACTGTGACCTATGCAACAAAGAGTTCACAACTAGTGGAGATAGGAATTCGCACATCAAACGACTACATACTCGCGAAAAGCCTTATTCATGTGAAACATGTGGACTTCAATTTATTATGAAGGAGGAAGTAAAGAGTCATTCAAGAGTTCACTTGCCAGCAGATGAACCAAAGCCTTACAGCTGTGTTTTTTGCGGGAAAGGTTTTAATACAAAAGAAAAAATGTTTTGTCAAATTTACTCTCACATCAAAGAAAAACCATTCAGTTGCCACATGTGTGGAGAGGAGTTTTCCATACATTCCAATATGCGCCGACACATTAAGGTTGTGCACTAGAAGAGTAAAAGTTTATTTTTGAAAAGTTGATTAATGTGAGAAGGAATCATTCATTTAGTACGTAACGGAAAAACCGTTTAGTTCATTTATTGGTTTATTGTGAAGCGTCTTTGAAGAGTGTGAACAACATAGTGCATTATTTTATTTTAAGTGGTTCTCTCTCCAATGATAAGCGTCATTTTGTAATATAGTTTAAATAAATTTTTAATAAATTTTGCCTGTTTTTTGTCAAAACTATTTACTATACTGATTACTGCACTGTTGCTAGAAAGGTGTTGATGCAAATACTCGGTTTTCTCATATTTTCTACACATTTGTATACGTCTTGAATGACAATTGATGTATTTATTACAACTTGTTAAATTCTAAATTCTCAAATAAAAATTTATCTAAACTTTTAAATTATATTTGAACCAATGCCTCAAATGACCTTATTCGCTTAAGAACGGTATGCAAATGAACAAAAGGCATTGTCCATGGGTATCTCAAAGTTTGCCGAGAGTTGTCTGCAGAAACGGAAATCAATGAGGAGGAAAAGACAATCGCTTGCATAGAAGACATCTAATTCTTGAGAGTAGACTCAGGGCACATCCCGAATTCCACATGTCAAATCTTGGAATACCAATCGTTTCCATGTTTCCATTTCCGCGTGTCCTTCCTCTGAGCATGCCAAATCTGGAGAGAATCGAAGTCAAACTTATGGCAAACGAAACTCATTACAATGAAGAATTTCACTGGAAGGATGTTAAATCTAATCTAATGATCTTACCGCTAATGATCCTTCTAAATTTTCTAATATTTGCTTGGCGATATAACATCACAGATCCGTTAAATGTAAGCTTGCATGCATGCAATTTACGCTTTTGTAATTGATTATTCTTCCATCAAATACATATTTTTTCAAGAATTTGAATACGTTGGATTTCGCTACACAATCCTCCTCCTCCAATCCAGTAGTAGGAATCTTCAATTTTTAATCGACATTTAGATATGTAGAGAAATGGTATGTAATGTTACACGTTGTACATAAAATCGATATCGTCAACACATTGTTTATTTCTATTGCTTGATATTCGGATGTTTCCAACCCGTATGCAAATAAAAATTGTAATAATATTTTCGTAATGTATAACATCTTATACATTTTATCGTTGTCTTGTCAATTCAGGGTAAGAAATTGATGGCATCATAAAACCTCTTCTATTAATATGTAATTAATATGTAGATTTAACTATATCCGGAGAAGAGCGTTAACATTATTTTCCGACTCTATTCCCAACAGAAATGGTTTTAGATGGGAGAAGGTTCGTCCTCATACTTAGTAGTTCTGTGATACATCATACTTTAGTCTGAGTTTTCAACTTTAAGATTTAGGTATGTACTTAAAACTAATTAAAGATAATAGCATACAATTTCTGCATGCATGGCTTGTATGTGTGAGGATTAGTAAGTTTATCTGGGTTTCGAGAAAAGATTATTCCTTCAAAAGAATATGCATGAATCTTGCATACATTGGTATGTTGAAAGTATATATGTACTTGTGTATCTGTAAGATAGCTGATAGCGTAATAACCTCAACAATGAAAAGTTTAGCAATGCATTTTTCTCATTCATTCGGTATACGTGAGAATAGAATAATGCTAAGGAGGTAAACGAAATTAGATGCACGTAGGAAATAATGTTTTAATATGTTGGTAATAGAACCACCTGTTGAAAAGTAAAATATTGCTTCATTTAAACGCAAGTCTATTAATTCTTATATTTGTGTTTCTTTTCGTACTCACAGCAAAATAACCTTACTGCTCCGTCCCTCCTACTTAACAAAATACAAAACTGGCCCCATTTTACTTCATAAATACCTGTTATACTTTTATTTCTGTAAATATGAAACTTGTTAAATTCTATCATTAATGCTACGTTGTTAAAAGAGAAAAGGTGTTAGGCTGATCATCATAGTGATACTCTTTTCAAAATCGTAAATTTGAATACTGTAGTTAATTATATCAATTAAGCACCAATTTTAAGCAAACACCACAATGAGTGCTCATTGTGACATTTGTGACAAAACCTTTACTAACAATCGTGGAAGACAGTGTCACATCGATGCATCCCACAAAGGAATACGGTACCCTTGTCAGTTCTGCGACAAATCTTTTTCCCACACGTCCACTTTAAAAAATCATATAAAGCTTCACAGCGGAAAATTGGATCACAAATGTGAATACTGTGGAAAACGTTTTGCTAGCAAGTGGCACTTGTCGCAGCACATGATTTATCACTCGGAGGAAAGGATACATGAGTGCCCTCTCTGTCACCGGAAGTTTCAAACAAAATCTGATCGAGACAGACACATTACACAAGTGCATACAGAAGAAAGACGACACAAATGTGAATCATGCGGAAAGTGTTTTAAAACCAAATGTCACTTGAAAAGACATAAAGTTACACACACTGACGACAAACTTTACAAGTGCTCAGTTTGTTCCTTCTCTTCGAGACAAAAAAGTGCCATGAAGAGACATGAAATGACACACCGTGACTTACCAAAGAACTCATGCCCGAAATGTCCAAAAAAATTCAGGCACGTGTCCAGTTTAAAAATCCATCTAAAAGTCCACGAATCTCAGAACACTAAACCGACTTTCCATTGTATATTCTGTAAAAAGGTTTACTTTTCATACACGGGATATTGCACACATCTAATAGTTCATGTGGGAGAGAAACCGTTCAAGTGTTACTTATGTAACAAGGAGTTCGTAACGAATGGAGACAAGACAATGCACATCAAAAGACACCATACTCGCGAAAAGCCGTTTTCTTGTGGAACATGTGGACTTCAATTTATTGCCAAATATGAAGTAAAGAAGCATTCTAAAATTCACTTGCCTCCAGATGAACCAAAATTTTACAGTTGTGTTTTCTGTGAGAAAGATTTTAATCAGAAAAGTGATATGTTTTCTCATATTTGCTCTCACATCAAAGAAAGACCGTACAGTTGCCACTTGTGTGGAGACGAGTTCACCGCACATTGCAATTGGCGCCGACATATTAAGCTTGTGCATACAAAGAGCAAAGCAGAATTTGTATAAACTGGATTTATCTGTGAAGTGTTAATATTAGCAGTCGTTTGAAGGAAGGGCTTAAATGCATTTTATTAATATAACTTTGCATAATCAATAAATTATTTCTTTATTTTTTGTCAACTGCTTAGTCAAAAAGCATGGGAAAAGCATGGCTTTCAGTCCAAAAGGAGTGCACCAATAAAATATTTTTGCTCGGTTGTTGTGAATTCATCTTTTTAAATTAAATTTTCAACGGGATGAGAACCTACACTTTATTATGTGATTAAAAGGAAAATAGGACTCTGATTGGTTTGACTGGCTGACAATGATAGAGAAGTATGCGAACGGAAAGATGGTGTCAATGGTCAATGGTCAATATGAAGAGGTAGATAAAGATGCAAGTGTCACTTCATTGCCTGAAAATGCTTCAAGCATGCGCTCTCCCACCATTTACGGATTAAAGTGAATCCAGAAAATCCAGCTTAAAAAGGGAAGCGTGTAGAAATGAATGGTAGGTTGAAGTGAACATAGCTGTGCACGAATGAAATGCATGTTGGGAGACGAACCCTTTCCTTTCTATTGGAAAATTTCACATGCTGCATGAATTATAATGCTTGAGTGTTTGCATGAGTATATTTTATAGACACAAGTAAAAACCATTAATACATTGTCAAATGGAGTAAGGTACTAACATGTACCAGCATGCCTATGTGATTCGATATATTTGTGCAATGTAAATATATTGAAAGAGTATTTTTGAATGTTCTCATTTTTGTAGTGGTTCAGCAAGCTACAGGATGGTAGTATTTTAACTCATCTTAACACGTATAGTATATCCACCAGTTTAAACTAAATGTTACTAATCTCATTTATTATTCTTATTTCGCTTTTGAAAGTTTTGGTAATACCGTTCATGCTATTCTTATTGTTTTGCGGCCGGTAATGTAATTTACTGTATTTTTTGAGGGTTATTTTGAAAACTGAAAAGAATTCAATAATTATTTAAACTAAGCATACGGAACGCTCGAACGAGCAGATGTTCTAATGAACATATTCAGTGAAGTGAAGTTAAAATTGCTTTGAGACTTTAAAGTATGAAATAATTTTTATTCCACTAGTAAAAACAGTGATACAGTACAGGAATTATTTACTTTACTTTACGTTCAAGAATTGTGTGTAAGGGAGAGAGTTTTTGCAAGTAAGAAATATTGTTCCATATAAAATAATTAAAAAGCTCGAAAATTTATATAATTAGTCGGACTCTAATTTTGCTGTCGGCGAAAGCAACATAAAATAACTATATCTCTCTTGAACAATGTCAAATTTTAGAATGGATTACTCTTGTGACCAATGTGACAAAACCTTCAAAACTCGTCTTGGAAGACAATTGCATGTGAAGTCTGTTCACGATGGAATTCAATACCCTTGTCAAACTTGTAATAAATCTTTTGCCAAGATGCAAAACCTGAAAGATCACGTAAAATTACACAACGAAGAGCTCGACTACAGATGTGAATACTGCTCCAAATGTTTTGTGAATAGGAGTAAGCTAGCCCGACACACAAACTTCCATTTGGAAGATAAAAAGTATGAATGTCCTCTCTGTAAACTGATGTTTCAGTACAAATATCATCGGGATAGACACATCACGCAAGTTCACACGGAAGAAAGACTGTATAAGTGCATAACATGTGGAGAAAGTTTTAAAAGTAAGAGTTGCATCGAACAACACAAACAAATACATACTGGATTAAAGCCGCACAAATGTCCAGTCTGTTCAGCATCTTTCAAAAGCAACAGGGAAGTGAAGCTGCATGAATTAACTCACCTTAATTTACCCTTGCATTCATGTCCTCAGTGCTCTAAGAAGTGTAGATGGTTATCTGATTTAAAAAAGCATTTAAAAATGCACAAATCTCAGCACACCCAACCCCCTTCCACTGTATATTTTGCGGCAAGGGCTTTGTTGCACACTCTAGTTACCTTAGGCATCTCCTGTTTGATGTGGGTGAGAAGCCTTTCAACTGTGGATTATGCAACAAGGAGTTTACCACTAGCGGAAGCAGAAATGTGCACATTACACGACATCACACTCGCGAAAAACCACATAAGTGTGGCACATGTGGACTCCAATGTGAGTCAGGTGAACTCAAGAAGCATTCCAGATGTCATTTGCCATCGGATGCTCCAAAACCTTACAGTTTTGTCTTTTGCGGGAAAAATTTTAATCATAGCAACAGCCTGTTTGGCCATATTTGCGCCTTTTGTGTAGCGTGTGTGAATTAGCTCAAATTTCATACAAGTTGTACCATACAATTAATTGGATTAGAGGACAAAACTCAAACTGAATTGTACAAATAATCAAAATGTTATTCAAGAATCTTAGCTTACTTGTGATGAGATTTCCATATAGATTCCAATAAATTTAAAATAAGGACCTATATTTGTATGGAATTTTTGTAGTCTATGCGTTGTAAGTATTATATTTGCTTGAAACATAATATTTATTTTTTAAATTGAATTTTTTTAATTACGAATAATATGTTAAGTTTATTTAACTGAACTGATGAATTTTTAACTAAGATTGGGGTATAAAATAGAATTTATCGTATTTCCACTATAATATACTGCTTAGTCTTAAGATTAGAGTGAATGGAGCATGTGGGTGTCGATTTATTATCGAGGTTGAAGTCAGAAAGCATTCAATAATTCACTTGTCATCAGATGTTCACAAACCTTATGACTTTTTCTTTGGTGGGAAGGATTTCAATCATCACGGCAATATTTTTGGTCACATTAGTTCAAATATAAATGAAAAACCGTTGTTACGAGTGTCGAAAGGAATTTGAACAAAGTGCTAATATTTACTGTCCAATCACAAGTGTGCAGAAAACTAGTGAGTAGTTAGGAATCAGTAGAACATGAATAATTTAGAAGCCAACACCAATGGTCCGAAATTCTACAGAACAGCAATGTATTCAGCAAATCGCAAATTTATTCTAACTTTATATTTTATTCGTTTTGAGATTAGTAAAAGTAGGAAACGGATTTTGGTTGTATGTATACCCTCCTGTGTCAAAATAATTTAGTTAAAAAATTTAATACGTTCGTCTGACTGAATAAAAGCTTGCACACACTTAAAAGTATATACTATGTAAGGGGTAAAATATCACGCTGTATGACGTGAGAATTGCGTTCACCCTAATTAACGTATGAGTGGTCTCTCAACCTAAGAAGTAAGCAGTTTTACCCCGTTCATTCCTTGAAATGGAGTAACTTATAGGAACTCAATATCGAGTAATGCAACGATCACCCACATCGAGTAAGCGGAGCATACCGTGTTTTTATGTTACGTTATTTGGGGTGCTGTTTTCTATGTTCCGAAGCACGTACGCAGAAAGCTCGAAAATAATTTTTAAAAACCATATCATCCTTATTAACCATATATTAATTTTATTTCCGAATTCACGCATCAATTTACCATTAGTTAATTTTACAAATCAATTCATTAGAATACCATAAAGACTTTCAAATTCGACACATAATCTGACCTACTAATGCCTGCACAACTGGTGGCAACTCAGATTCCTTGTATGGCTTTCCAAACACACCGTGCTGAATAAAAAGCCAATGATTAAATGATTCAATTGGTAATGGCCAATACAAAACGCTAAAGCTCTTGAAGCAGGTGTCCAATGCGACGATGAAGCTCCTGCCACAGGGAATAGCGACTTTGCTAATGATGACGAAGAACTCTTGAAAATCCAGATCACTTGTCGATCCAAGAGCAAGAATAAAGGGTGCCACTCTTTGGTTTTCACTAAGGACTTCTGCGACGTGGGTGTTCCTCTACAATTGATCAAATAGACGCATTGTTAAAGCATTTAGTAATTGGAAATTTAAAATTAAGAAGGATTAGGGACATTCTTAACATTTTGCTGGAGACTAACCGAACGAAACATAATCATGCTTCTCAGTGACTCCAAGTCTGATGCCTTCACGGTGCATTGTCGTTGGCGTCTTGAGGGCTTGCGACGTTTTCGACTTGAAGGACCAGTTCTTCTAAGCATATCATCATCTTCACTGTCTTCTTCCGCTATTTTTCGTCCGCATGACGGTAGAATGTATGGCAAGAGACAAAATGCAATGATCGCGATGTCCTCTAAAATACAATAAGAATAACCATAAATATTAGATCATACCGATTTTTATTTACACCTAAATTAAAAAGGAAATATTTCTTTTATTATCAATAATAAATACCATCAGTTAGGTCGTATCGATGCTTGGAAATGTCAAGCTTCTTCTTGTAACTAATTTCACTTTCTTCAGCATATTCGAACAGCAGTTTTGATACCTTGGGCCAGCGTTGGTATAAAATAAGTGCCAGTGATGGATGTCGAACATTGAAATCTTGAATTATCTGTAATTTCAAGGGAAAACATGAACTTAATTGCTGCAGAAAATTAAAACTACAAATTTTACAAAACGGTAAATACAATCGTATACACTTACCATGTTTTGAGTGTCAAAGAGACGGGGCATCTTATCCATGGCTTTCTGCAGTCCAACGACTTTTTGCTCCTGATAAACGCGCAGAAGACTTCTTCTCGAAAAAACGGTATCCTTCATGAGAGCGGCCACTTCACCACCGATGTTGTGCTTCATGAACTCCAACTTTGAATCGTCTGGAACTGGGTTATCTAACAAAAATATTTTAGGAAGGTGAGCGTCTACTTGTATTCATTGGTTCACATGCTCAAAAAGACCTTACATTCGAGAAAATTGATAAAAACTTACAATCCTCATTTTCCGACATCCAATTAAGTTGCTCGATTTCCACATGGGATGGGCATTTATTGCCATTATCCATGGTGATACGTTTCCTTTGGTTTTTAAGCCTATCCTCGAGAAATCCAGTTGCTCCTTGTCCTTTCAGTGTATGAAAGAACCACATCTGCCAACCGTACTCCTTCCGGCGACGATCTCCAAGAGCTGGGAACATGCGTACAAGAAACTTTGCAAGCTGCTCGAGCGCTTCCTTGCTGGGACTGCAAAGAATAATATTAAAATTTGTTAATTTTTTTATTATATACTTGAAATAAATCTTTTAAAAATACGACGATTTTTAAAATTACCTTGTTCCAAGCTTCTCGATAACATTATCAATAAGGACTGCTGCGATCGCTTGCCTGTCTGAGCGAAGAATGAAGCGATCCTCGGCGATCTTCTTGGTGATGATGGAGCTTGTAGATGATGACCCCATCAAAACGTCTTTGATGTTCTGAAATAATACAAAATAAAGCATGCAGTTTATCAATTAAATCACCAAGTTTTCTTCAATAAAAATTTATAAATTTGTAAAAAAAAAATTAGCTTACGAAGCCAAAAATATTCTTCGTATAGTCAACAGGCAACATGTTGACTTGGGACAGAGACGAGGCACTAACAGAATTTCTTTCCGGAGTTAGGTTTCCCTCAACAAAATTTGATGGGCTGCTCTGGCGTGTTTGTACTGCTCCAATCGGGGAATTCCAATCAGCATTGGAATCTGCTGGAACTGAAATCGAAGAAGCGTAGACTGCAGGCGTAACTGGAGCTGTAACTGGAGTTGTAACTGGAGCCGTAACTGGAGGTGCAACTGGAATGAGCTCCTCATTTTCATCATCCTCAATTGGCTTGCATGGCGGT
Organism: Willowsia buskii; assembly: GCA_034700685.1. Lineage (NCBI taxonomy): Eukaryota > Metazoa > Arthropoda > Collembola > Entomobryomorpha > Entomobryidae > Willowsia > Willowsia buskii. The sequence goes on along the minus strand of JAQIXW010002637.1, from coordinate 4,753 downwards.
GGGGTATGTAAAACAAGCCTTGGAGAGCTATCGAATGGTAAAACCTGCGAAAGTCGATAAAATGGAAATTATTAATTCTCGTCATCATCATCTCATCATATAAACAAAAAATAATGTAAAACTACAAAAAAATTGAACTTTTTACCTTTGTTCTTGACTGTGGCTTCGGATCTTCGGGTTTTTTCAGCTGATTGATAAGGTTTGGAGCAAAGGACAAACCTCGATCTCGAATTTCACGTTCACTGATAATTGATGCTTCAAATAAGGAGACGCTGTCAGATGATTGAGTTTCCTGTTTTAACCATGGAGTGCCGTTAATCATGGTTCTAGTTTACTATTCTAAACAAGCTACTCTAAGTTCTACCTTAACTAAAGTCGTTAATTAATCTATTATAATCTATAAGTCGTTAATTTCTATATTCTTTTAAAAGCCAAGCATATATACTTATTAGAGTCATTAAATATAAAACTTTGTTTACACTCAGCCGGTTGAAAATGATCAACATCATGAATATCAATTAGTTTGGCGCATGTTCTCTCCGTTAATTTAAAACAACCAAAGTGGTTGTTGTACTCACTGGAATATTCAGAAACTAAGAAGCTGCACTCTTCGTCAGTTGATATTACCAATATGATCCTACCAAACATTGGAAACTGTGAACAGTATCTTAGCACTAAAAACGAATCCACTTCAAAATCGCATCCATTACAATTGATGTGGGTATACACTTTTGAATTCCTCACATTTTCTTCACCAAATCTTTCATTCAATAATTTCAGATAATCATCGTTATCTATTTCACTAGCTATCACATGCTTATCGCCTAATTCTACGTTCATTGGCGTAAATAAGGTTTTGCTTTGCAATTTGAAGCACAATGAAAGTTGATGTCGGTAGGCTAATGTTTTTGAAACATTGATGAAGTTGCAAGATGCGTGGGCCGCTGTTTTAAAAAACTTATGCTTGGCTTCGAAAGTCATGCTCCAGAAAGCTCGAAGTGGTCCGATTTCTCTTATGGAGCTACCATAATGAGTCATGTGATGGTGTTTAGGCTTCAGTGACCTATCATATATTTCCATGTATTTAGTTAAAAATTCAGAAACAAGCAAATCTAAATAGATTATGCCACCTTCGGAGATAGAATTAGACATAACAATAAATAAAATCTCCCTACAAATTTGAAATGTTAACCATTCTTCGCCGTTTTCAGGAACTAAATCACCAATTATTAACGGAAAAAATATCATAAGACATAACATCTGGGAAGCGTTTTGGCTCAGTTTGGCTTCATTTTTAAGTTGCGTTGCCTTTAACTGTGACGGTTTGGTTGTTCTAAAAACCCGCCCATAGTCAAATGATTCAATTCTATAATTAAGCGTATCTAGAGAGAAGTATTTTTTGCTTATGTATGAGTTAATCAACAAAACCAAAACGTCAGGAGCTACACCCTCTAGGATATCGTGCATTATGTCAAATGTAAAAATATTTGTAACGTGTAAATATGGAAGTTTGTTTAGCACTGATTCAAAGTTTATGCCAGTTGAACGCAAATCTCCTACATTTACATCTGCCGCATAATTTTCTAAATTTCGAAGCTGATCTCTATTTTCTAATGTTACAGTTTTACATTGTGATTTGTGAAGTTTACATCTTCGACATGGAAAATTAGCGGTAAATCCTTCACTGAAACCTAGCAGTGTATGAATGCCTAAATTATCACCGGTGACTTGGGCAAGCACAATTTTGTAGCTATACTGAACACCATCAACTTTAAATTCTATCCCGTTAATCCAAAGATCCTTTAGTTCGTGAACAATAATACTCATCACCTCATTCACAGACGAAGCTTTTAAGTCTGCTGTTTTCAGACTTGCTAGTAAATATATATTATCAATGCTCGAGAGCATGTGTTGCGGTAAATCAAGTATCGAGAAATAAAAGTTAGCCAACTTGTGTTTGCCACTTTTCGAACCAAGTGGATTGGCAATCTCAGCGTCGTCATAATATAAACTTATAAAAATTGTATTGGAAGGAAATTGGGATCTATTAAAATACTTGCCTTCTCTGAAGTTCGAAAACCACTCTCCGTTATATGACTTATTCAATTCCAAAATAGAAAAAAAACCTGGAAGACCTACCAAGTTCAAAATTGTCTCTTTAATCGAAACATATTGCATTACAACTGGCTTGTATTGTTGAACCTGTCCTCTTCCTCTTTTAAAGCCAAAGTTAATATCTGTGTCTAATGTTATTTGCTTGGGAAGCACAATCATGTTCTTTTCTGCCAGATATTTATCGAACTTATATCTTGAATCTACTTTCGAAAACAACATGAATTTTTCTTTGATTTTTGAAATGCCTTTCTGTGTATTGATATTACTTGATTCTTTTAAGGACTCACTAATACTTCTAATAACGATATCCACTGTTAATGTCATCAAGTTTTTTACGCTTGAAATAATGAGATCGCCTGTACTCATTGGTACTTTTCCTGACTTCATAATGCTACACATTAATTTCATAATGCAATTTTCTAGCTCTTCAAAATCACTGTCATCTGATGGATAAAAGTTATCTTCCCTGTCCGCTTCCAAATCTATATCTTCCGAACCATTAATTTGTGATTCCCTAATACTATCTAAATTGACAGTATCATCAGAAGACTGTCTGTGAAAGACAAAAAATTTTCTTAAATGTTGAAGATACGACTTTCTATTGAACAAGCCATTACAAGTCGTGCAACGGTATTCGGAGTTGCCCGTTAGCTTGTGATGTACAGTTAAATGACTACCTAATTCTTTAAGCCTAATAAAACCTTTCATACAACAAAAACATACGTAAACTAATCCACTTTTTAATTGCGACAGAGCACTCCATATGATTGCGCGATGTCCAACAGCTGGAACTACTCCAGTTAGGTCATCTTTCTCGATTGAGGCAATGCAGGCGTCGGTGATTTTGTTTTCTGTAATTGATCATAAATTAAAAATTGTTAAAAAATCATTAACTGATGAACATATGAACTGATCCACACAATTGATAGATTATCGGTTGTTAAAATTTCGGATTTTTAATAATTAAATTTTAAATCAAAATTTTACTTGCCTTGAAAGATTCCAATGTACTGTCCCATTCCAAGAGATGTCAGAATCCGTTGGATTTCGGTGCTATCAGTTCCTTCCATTTCGCAATTATAGAAACTGTTGAATAATGCGCTGCAGTCGAATTCAAACTAATTCTGATGTTTCCGTTGGATGTCGGAAAAAGAAACAAAACTTTAAAGGAGCAAAGAAAGTTTTAATTCCACAGACCTGAAAAGCAGAATGCGTGACTGACAAGTGACAAGAGACTGAGAGTGGTAGTGGTGAGCTGAGCACAAGACAGCATGTCTCTTTCTTCGCATAATCTCACAGCCAATAGTTTCCCTCCAAACCCAATGTTACACAATATTGGGTATATCTTAGTTCAATTGGAGTACGGAACACTTCATGTGAAGTATTTTTGCGAAGTTATGGATCGTATTACACGTTAAGCAGTATTTTTAAGCGCTACTTCCATCAAACTATTGCCGATTAGTACACATGGGGTTGTGCTTACTTGATATGTAGCAGTTTACGGGTTTACTTCATGAAAATATGCTCATATTTTTAACTGTGCAGTAAAGATTAATGTTATAATTCCAACTTTTTGAACTAAAACAGTTTAAATAGAAAGTACATTCCACTTAGGAAACTGTTTAGCTTTAGTCAATGATGTTATGTACGGTTTTGCCAATCGTAATCAATATGTAAGTACAATAAAAGCTTGTTGCCTCATTCTGATTGAAAGCGATGCCTGGCATGACTTATTTTAATTATGTTATTGGTGTAAATTGTTGCGATTTCACATTTGTACTTCTTCTCTTTTAAATAAAATAAAAACATGTATGGCGATTAAGTTGTGAATGTGATATTGGCGTTTCATTTCGGAGACAAGAACAAGGATTCATTTGGTAATGCATTTAAAAAATCTTCGTATGTGTGTTTATTTCTTTTAATCTTAAAGTATGCCAAATTGCCACACAAAATCTATGTGAAAAAAAGTTTATAGAGTGACTCATGGCTAATACGAAAAAACATAAATTATGTGTTATAAAATTTTTACTTCAACTATTTCAATTCTGAAATAATCGTCTTCTAAGCCATAAATTGAATTGACCTTTTTGAATCAACATGTTTGATTTTAAACAATACTTTGGCAAAAACCAATTTATTAAATAATGATAATAATTTGTTCAATAAACTTGTTTTTATGCTTGTTTCTAATATTTTCTATATAAATGACAAGGGTTAAAATGTTTAAGAACGGAAATTAACTACTAAGCTGAAGTTTACAAATAATTACACACGAGTAATATGAAACACATTTATCATAACGTTTTTGTGGTCATATTTTCCTTTGGTCTATATAAATAAAAAACATGCACTATAAAAGAATTTCTTAACTGCACAATGATCTAGCAACTATTTACGCGTAACATAACACAAAGAGCTTATCAAGTACATATTAGCAGTGTCTAATGTGTTATTAGCAGTAATAAATGTGATACATAAAAATATTAATGAATTTATAAGGTAGGTTCAAACACTAAAAAGTTTTATAAACAAATCTTAAATATATTAATACATTAACATAAAACATGATGAAACAGTATTAGTTAAAAAGAATGCATTTGAGACAATCAAATTTGAATATTTATTTTTAATTAAATCC
>JAQIXW010002636.1:0-14918 GCA_034700685.1 Willowsia buskii | reverse complement strand
TGCAAACTCGAAAAAACATATTGGGCAGATACTTTACACTTTACATAATATATTTCTGCTGTTATACCTGCCTCCGAGTGTCAACACCGTAAAAGCAAATTGGAATCCACTGTCATATGCTGTGATTTCCCGAAGGTTTGCCAAGTCATAATATTACCTATTCTCTTTGTCTTTGTCACAATATTTTAAAACTACCAAAACATCGAGCGCATTTTTGTACAGTTTAGATATTTATGGAATCCATTAAAATGGTAGAACACACAACAGCTTCATTCATTCGCTTGTATATGAGCATGAGCTACCTTTTCTCATACTCAATCACATAATCCAATTGCCATACATCAAAATCCAGGGTCATATAAGGAATGGTAATACTGATGATTGCTAAGAATTTACTTCAAATACCCTCAAAGAATTTGGTACTTAAAAACATTGAAAATCATTCTAAAACTATGCATTGCTGCCTAAAACATGATCTCACAATTGTACAAGCTAGCATACAAATTCAAGCTAAGTATACCGTGCTTCATTTTTAAAAAAAGACACAACTTAAGGGGCCTGAAGGATCTAAAAGTGTTCGTGGCCAACAGGGAAAACAATAAGGACGACTCTATTATAAATTCAACTTTTGTTTATGTTATCAGGTCATTCTCTCTCTAGAAGCATCGTACGTAACAATCCCTTCAGGTTCATGGTCTACAGAACATGAAAAATTCATGACAATGTTTAAGTGAGACTCGCACACGTCCGCAGACAAATGATATGCATAAAATATGTATGTAACTATTTAAGTATCATTATAAGCAGAAGAAAAAACAAACAAAAAAACGCATGAATAGTGGCTGAGATTGTGTTATTTGGGTTCCATTCTCAGATCAAAGTGAAAGTTGGGGCACAGTGAAAGCACTTCACTGCCTTGCGAGAATAAAACGCAGTTCGCTTTTACCGAAATAACCCTCTAATTGATCGTTCCTTTTAAATAAAAGATGAAATTCATGAAATTCAACGCGTGCATGCTAATCCGAAATCAAATATGCTTGTGAATCCATGAACATTGTGTTTTTAAAGAGCTCTCCTTTACACTTTTGCGATTTCAGGCAAGCTTTCAAGATGCGTCCGTAACTTTCAGCATTTTATTAGGTTTTTTTGCATTAAATTGAGCCAATTTTATGGACTCTCGGAAAACCATCATAAGTTGAGTCAGGAATGGACATTGTCTTTTCTAAAAAACACATAACATCTAAGTAAAGCGAAAAATAGTAAGTTTTTCTAATAATTCATGAAGCGAATGAAATTTTTGTTTTAAGTGAGACCCACAGCAGGATAATCTAGGTTAGTTATATAAGTTATAATAAATATATTCGCTTCAATTGCTCTTGAACAATTCTTCACAACTCAAAGGGGATTACTTTAAAGTTTATTTGTTGTGTTCCTTATCAACTCTTTTTATTATACTAAAAGGTTTCATAAAACTTTAATGCAAGTATATATAACCCATATAGTATTACTACCCGTTGAATTTCATGATGTCTGAAGAGGGTATACGATAATAAAATACTCCCTTGCTGTCAATTAAGTTTCTGGACTCTAATTTGTGAAGTGGAAATGTGTTTTTGGGACAAATAATAAGGCAAAATGCAATGGAACGGGCTTATGTGCCGGTTCAACAGATATAAAAGTAGGAGAGATGTATATTGTAAGAGAAAGTGATAAAAGGCCGTAAAGTGAGGCTTTCACTTTTTCTCACATCTTTGTGATTTCGAGTTGTATAGTAGGCAGACTTAAACTTACACGTTCTGTGAAAAGGATGACTTGTAATGCTGCATTGCGTACAAATTTCTCATGTTCTCTTTTTTAACCAGTCAAAAATAGCAGAGTATAACTACATAGTATTCAATTTCGAAAAAATCTAAGAACTTGTATATAAACTGTATAATTGGCAATATGGAATAATGCTGCATATGGGTGCTTTTGGAGATGAATATGGTCAACTTTTATACACTGCAAACGAACCAATGAGAACGAGTCCTTACATGCAGTTTGCGTTTATCACTCGTTACAAATAATTAAATATATGCAATAAAATAGACTGAGTGAAGAAGGAAAAAAGTAAATTGTGTTTTAATACTTAAAATGGTTGTTGGGCTTTTTATGCAAAAATGACTATCACATTTTTTTCATTTTCTCATAATGAATTAATTAATGGGTAATGATGTTGCGAATCGAATGAATATGAAAACTGAATTGAAATGCTTATTTTCGTAAATTCCAGGCTAGAGGATCCACATCAGCGCTAAGTGAGCTCATGAACTTGACGCCTGACATTTCACCTTGTGAAGTATTTCACTACTCCTCCTCTTGAGAAGAAACAACATTTTTCACACTCCATTTAGTAATTGACTGCACGTCGATGCTTATTACACCGACGAGTTTCTGTTGTTGTCAGCCAGTATTCAGCGATATGCTATGGAAATCTTCCAAATACATTTTCAACAAGTGAGTACAACCGAAATAGTTCCATGAGCGGTGGGAGGCCAACTACTTCATTTTCTGAATTCTGAGGAATGCAACTTTTTTTCGATGTTGCTGCTGGGTTGAAGAAAGAAAACGGGTGAAACACTATTGTACCTTCAAAACACAATTCCACTGAGCCATTCCGTATCTATTTAACTTCAACAGGAATCTCAATTTAATAATATCAAAGGTACGAAGAAAAGAATATATAAGATACAATAATGCGAGGTAGGGGGAGTGGAAAAGAGAACGAATATCATGATAGATGCGTTCTTGTTATTTTTATGCAAACAAAAATTCAATTTTCACAGTCTTCTCCATTGATTTCTGTTTATTTATTCAGTTTCCATTCTGACAGAAGGAAGAAAGCCATTTGCAAAAATGAGTGCAGACGCTAACTTCAAATCTAAGGACTTTGCCGTTCGCGCACAGAAGAAAATACTGGGTCAATTTTCCAGCAGAAAAGCGGCAAAGGTTTTCATTAACGAAAACCTTGCAACTCTACTGGATCTCTTATATCAACTAATGAAATCTCATGTAAGGGTTCACAGGAAATGAAGTTATAATGATTCACATACATTTTTTATTCGTTACGTTTGACGTTGGAAAAAGTTGCATGATATAACATGTTGATATACAATGTTTTTACGCATTCGGTCAAGTCCAAATGCACATCTTATCCAAAATGATGCAATGAGTTGCTTCCTATCAATGTGTATATAATGGATTTGAATGAATAGAGCTTGGGATGGCATGGGTGCTGGAAACACAGACTTTTAGTTTTCAAGTCAATTACTTGTTTTTTACAGACTCAAGACAAAAAAGTTGCCGAAAAGTTTGTCAAGAATATTATAAAACTTTCCATCAAAATAGGAGTTCTTGTACAAAATGATCAATTCACACAGGATGAGATCAGAATTGCGAACAAGTTTGCTGAAATGTTCAGAAATACGGCGATGACGATCGCAAGCTTCATTGAGGTAAGAGTGCCCCTTAAAATAGGTACAATTAATGAAGATATAATGAGTTGAAAAGAAAGGACGATGAATAATACATACTTTTGTGTGAAATTCGTAGGTTGATTTCAGTTACGATCGGAACGTACTTATAAAGACGGTTAACGATTGCGAGAGTCAGCTCAAACTCCTGGTCAAAAACCATCTTACAGATAAATCATTAACGCGTATTCAATTTGTGGCAAACCATTTGAGAGATCCAACATTGCTCGATGCATCATTCAAGAAAGGAACACCTCAAAACGAAATAATGATTCAGATGGTGAATGAAATCAACAAGGCCATCGAAAATGGAGACTTGTGATAGAATAAAATGGCAAATATTGTAATTGAAAGAATGAGAATCTTTCAAACAGAATACATGTACCAAGTGCTACGATATGCCATTCTTTCCCCTCTGATGCACTTCACCCCGTAAATCAGTGTACTGTCATTTGTATTTTCTATAAATGTGTTATACAAAAACTCAGTTACTTAAATAAGTTGGAGTAGGATATAAATCCACATTTAACTTTTTACGCTACTCATCTTTTTTTAAAGTAATAATGTTCCGTGTTACTTTTATATTAAAATATTTTGCGCTTCCTTTAATCGCATTGAAATAATATTAGGTTAGTACTGTATTAATATATAATTTCAGGTTTTCTTTACGATACAAGAAGAAAATAGAAGTCAACAGTCTTCTCTGCCAAAGTTTGTTACAGATATATTATTATTATTATTAGAAATGTTTGATTTGCAAATCGTTAAAATAAGTGTCTACGTCATATATTAATTAAAAAATTAATCTTGCTCCGTGGTTAAATTGATGGATTTCTGGAACACCAGAAATTCCCTGAGCAAATAATATGGAAGTCGGAGGCGATCTGAATGTTCAAAAAGCTGTATTATTACTATTTGTATGTATCCCATTTTTCTCGTATTATTAAGAATGTACAAGAATAATACAGCACTACCCCATCATCAAATATGATTTTTATCCATAAATATTGTATCATATGAATTACATGCTAGCGTAAAAGTCGAAGTACTTTCTAGTTATGCCCACGGTCTAATAGCAACATTCACTTAAATAAATACAATTATTTACATAGCTAGCTATGAAGCACTTTGTGTAGGTAAAAGAATTTAAGTTACAAAATGTTTGGCTTTAAATTGAACACAAATAAATAACCACTCTCCGCTGCCAATTAAAATCCTGCATTGTTGAGAAAACCTGTGGATTGTTGATAATGTGCTATTCTATAACAAAAGTACCATAATTCGTTTAAAAAATTATCTACTTTTCAATTTAAACCATTGGGTTTAAGAGCATTTAACATGTAGTTACATTATATTGTTGTGTATTTCGTGCATGAGAAACTTGTCACGGGAATGACTTTTATTGTCCGAGTATATACCGGTATTTATTAAAGGAGATTTATGAGTTTAACGAGATATTGTTGATTGTAGAGGGGCACAAATTTTGCTAATCTTCTTTTTCAGTAAGAAGAATTGACATTAAAAATTCTCATCTGCATAGGACGCTTTTACAATGGATGTCCTACGTTGAATTGGAGGTTGGACTCGTTTTCAACGCATGAATCTTTTTATTAAAAGCATCAAACACGAAAAATCCTACAGACGTTCCCACTAGAACAGCTAAAAATATCCAAATGTTAAAAGTCATCACCATCAACATAAGAATATAACCAAGTATCACTTGGAACATGTGAAGTAATGTGGAAAATGACAGTTCCAACAGTCCAACATGGATACTTGGCCGATCACAGTTTTTGCCTGACCCATGTATAGTGCCAGTGGCGATCACAGGTAAAACGGCAGTATTCCCTGAGGCGTTTCTGGTACTAATATTTTCTTTTCCAATTGATTCCACTTTAGCCTGGCCATTATTTACAGATTCTCCATTCAAGCTCCCATTCCCGTCACCGTTCCCACCATGCTTATGAGAAAGTGCCTTAAAGTTTTGCAACACTATTGGAGCATCACTTGAAGTTCGATTACAGCTTCGTTTCTTGAGAAATTCCAGATACAACCAATCTCTTACAGTTCGACTTCCTTCAAATGCTAGCGCAATAGCTGCCGTGATGAAACAAACCCCGATAAACTCTAAAATTAATTTGAAACAGATTTCGATTAGTACCTCGCAAAAGCAATGAAATCAATATATATTGTTCTTCTCAAGCTCAAAATAATAGTTTAATTGTTTGTTGTATTATACCTGGATAAGATCTTATGTTAATACGATTGAACATGAAGTTTTCCAATATGAATCCATTCCAAAAAGCTGCCTCCATGATGATTCCTTATGCCCTTTCCAGGAAACGATTTTAAAGGAAATAAACAGTGCATGGGTTCGACCTTCACAACGCACCATAGAGTTCCACTGAAATCGTCGCCACCACGCTAATACCGTATGGAGAATTTGTCCATCAACAGGAAGTTTGTGCACCATTACACACAGATCTCATTCCATGTCGAAGAGAAGGCTTCCACTTATGTCTTCAACATCGTTGTAAAAAGTGTCACATTATATTGTGTACAAATTTTTTGACCATAGTTAATATTAAAATGAAAGAGGATTATGCTAAGTACAAATTGACTGAAGCATACTCAAAACGCACTAAAAATATTCTACCTAATCTGCAAAGTAATCCGTCCATATTATAAAGATCCATTTTACAAATCTTAAAATGCAGTCTGCCAGTATATATTTGTGGAAAATATTAAGCATGGTAAACTCAGCTTGCACTTATCATATGCAGAAGATAGTCCAACCATGCTATTCACTTTTCTATGCAATAGTGCATGAACTTATTTTTCGTGAGTGCTGAACAATCATAGTCTGATAATGCAAACGTTGACCTATACACCTATACTTTATGTTTTCCGTAAATATAAAAACTCTCGATAATCTTTCCAATCACATTCTACCTTATAATGTGTAGGTACTAATATTTAGTTTAAGTAAACATGTACTACATAAATAATACAACTCTCTTAGTACTGCTACTGTATGTACTCCAAATCCCAAAGAGCTTATGTCTGATTCTGATGCAGCGATGCTTCTTAATAATTAGTATGCGTTTGTGGCTGCGTATGGCGTATTGTTGTCTACATTACATCGCGTCTATACTAATCCCATCATAAATTCAATCATTGCATTCTTCTGATTCCAATACATAGCAAGCGTTTTCATCATTTGAAGGTTTTGCTGCTAAAAATACATTGATCCTGATTCATTTGACTCATCTCTCATCATATATCATACAATAATGAATTCACAATTTATATTTTGACGTGTGGCTAAATACCTACAAAAATTATGAAGCAGGCCTGTGGTATGGATCATCATTTTATTATCCCACAAATATTTAAGTCATGGATGCTTACTTCATGCAAGGTCATGCACACAACATAGATATTATTATGCGTTGAAATTTTTATATTGTATAATCCCATCTGTATTAAAAATTCTTCTAAAGTTTTGCAAAAATAAATGAAAAAAACTCGGCCAGCGTAGCAAGTGTGGTATGAAAGTAGTATTAGTACATTAGTACAGCTTTTACGAGGCGTTTGTACTGAAACACGAACGAACACGTTTCAGGACTATCTGACGCATGCATGTTTAAAAGAACGCCTTCACAAATCCACTGATATAAAGAAACACGTGTTAAATAGTTACGAGAATAAATTATTTTATGTTCTTCTTCTGAGAATAAATTTATTTTGAAGTACTTTCCATAATGAGCTCCAGAATGGAGATCGAATGAATTAAAGTTTTTTTTTGCATTGGTCAATTAATAATGTATGATCGAAATTTTTATTTTGTATACTTAAAGATAACAACTTAGATCATAGATTACGAACATAATCTCCAAGTTCCGGAAACATTAAGGAATAGTTTGATATACTGTTACATTTGACATTAATTTTAGTCATGTTTCCTCCCACTACTTATTACGGGTCAGAGTCCTTTGTTTCTCCGCGAACTCTACTATTTTCTCCTCAACTCGAAGGCCTTTTCTTTTACGGACTGAATTCATGTACTTTCTAGCTCTGTTCTCTGTATCTGCTTTCTCCCCAAAATGCAAGTATTCTTCCTCCGTTGTTGGCTGCCAAAATGGATCGATTTCCAGTACCTGAAATGAATTAAAAAATAGACACAATAAATATTCCTTTCATCACTATTTAAACTACATAATCAATATGAATGTTAATCTATTTAAAGGGTTTAAGAACAACATTTTTCTTGCAGATACGAATGTTTTCAACTTCAATCGTTCAGATGAATACATAAAATGCTCTAGCCTTTATGCTCAAACAATAACAAGTACCATTGTTAATGTAGGTCCCAATATTTTTATTATGCATATTATATGAATTAGGAACGTAGCATAATGTTGTCTATATGTTTAATACCATGTTTTTAAAACTCTCACTTTTAAATTCTAGTCATGTTCAACGTAATTTACACTGACCAGCTGACCTGAAATAATGAGTCAAAACTATATTCATTACAGGGACGGTTTCGGTTTTAAAAAAGTAAAAAATCTCTATTGTTCCAGCCTGTCTGGTTAAATTCAATGAGACATTGTAGTTACATTATGAAGAACAAAAAAAAAACGATCCTCATAGATTACATGATTTTGAAAGGGTGCAGTCGACTACAAGCCAAGCCCAAAACCACGAATTTCATCTTTCCTCATATCATATTTCAATTCTTCTTCACCCTTGTCAGCTCAAGACTTGCTTTTACGTAACAAGTCAAGAAGCTAATATTTTCTAAGGCAGGTCAACCACAGCCTTCCACAACAACGCAGGTGTATCATATCATGAAAAGATCAAATTCATGACATATCCCCAAATTATATTGTCATATCTTGTAGCATAATAAAATAAACTGTCTAATGTCTAATTTATTTTTAATTGCAAGGGCTAGGGAGTATTTTACAACATTCCACCAGAACCAACCAACAAAACTACTAAACACATTGTAGTTTTGGTCTGTTTAAAAGCGTTCATGCTAAAAAAACTGATAAATACCGGACATCTCCTCATCGAGTGGGCCAATTTTCATTTTTATCTTGCTCAAATTTTCATGTTGAATGACGAAGAAACCCAGTGAATTAATACTTAATATCCCTTAAACTGCATAATATTTTTTAAAGAATGTTCCAACAGTTGGAAGTTAATTTTTAGGATCTAGGCCCTATGCCTATGTGGCCTTTTGCCTGCAGATGCCCTTCCGCCTGTATTACCATTTGCCTGGGCGGCCTTTTGCCTGTACGACATTTTGCCTGGACAGTCTTTTGCCTGCACGACATTGTGCCAGTGCGTACTTTTGCCTACATGGCATTTTGCCAGCTTTGATATAATTGATAGCTTTTGGCGAGTTTTAGTTAAGTTTTAAACTGTTCATCAGTGACATTATTACTTCATGCTACATTTGCTACGATGAATCCAACAAAGGCTCCATTTTAACTTACTTAACATTTAATGATGGAAATATCCAGAATTCGACTAACAAATGGTTGTGTTTTTTTTTAAAAATTTCATTGTTCGATGCATAACCAAGCCTTTCGCTGCGACAGACAACCCGTATCCAGCTTCTAAACCAAAATTAGTACACAAGGCAAGTAGCAAGTTTGCTTCACTTCAGAACTAAGAATATCTAATAAAGCCAAAAGTTACCATGGGGGATGGATGTTTGTAGTTTGTGACTCGATTTTGCGCGTCATCATTGTTGTCGTCACAAGAGCTTGTTATTTTATCAATGAAAATGAAAACAGACAAGCCCATTTTCACGATCTTACTCTCAAACATTATTGTAAATTGTGTGTATCATCAACCGTAAATGATTCCATCATTCTCCCATCACCGTCAGCGCAGCATTCCTGCAGCACAATAACTTTTATCTGCTCAAGAATTACATTTTTTTGTGCGGACTGGTCCCACTTTGTTATTACCTTACCCTACCCTACCTTCAATCTGACAGACTATGTAACTCGTTGAGATACGACAAAAATTTTAATTCATAAGTTACACGAGTACCTACCTACAACATGTGCCGCAAAATTACACCAATCTGACTGCTACCCTGTATATCATGAGACGTTTGTCTCACTCAGTTTCAAAGTATTCACCACTCTGCCATGATGTGTACACTTTTTGAACCAAATAAAAGAAAAGTTAGCAATGATCTAGGCTTTTCTACATCCCTAAGGGTTAAAGCATGAATGCGTCAACAACTTATCAAAAATACTTGGAAGTACCACAGATTTCGCACAACAACGCAATTTTTATATGCCTTGCTAAGCTGAACACAATACTGAATATTTTCTACTTTCAACGCGGACGTACCCAAGTCTGAGTAAGCATCAAAACATCTCGAACAATTAGAACGAGTAAACACCTCAATAAACACACTTTAAGAGTGTAAACAACTCGTGGAATTTGTTTTTTTTTTAAATGGAAAATCAGGACTTGTTTACAATATTTGTAGGAAATTTTATTGCGATTAAATGATTACAATCATCCCAACCAAAAGGAAAGCAGTCCTTTTAAGGACAATACCACGATAGCTACCTGTCATCCCTAATGAAAAATCAACACCATGTAGCCTAAGCTTAGGATAACAATCTATTATTATGTGGAATAGACGTTGAGTACAATTTTTTTAAACTCTGGACTCATTTGATAGTTTGCTACAGTCTATATAGTCTGTGAGTTATTGCTATTTCTGGTTGCAGAAAGTTCTCGAATATAATGAAAATCAGTTAAAGATGAAATAGTAAAATGATTGATATGATATATGATGCAAATATACATCCAGTCCATGATAATATTTTTCGAAGTCTTCGCCAGTTAATCAAACACTCCTCCGTAATTGCAATGAGGAATGCATACCGGTAACTGCGTATTTACATCTAATATCACTGGTCCTCCAACCAAAATTATACGGTATATTACATTATTGACGGTTGGTACTGCACTCCTTAAATTCTTCACATAGATTTCAGATCAACATATTAATTTGCTTAAAAAAGTGGCTTGTGAAAATGCGCAGGTACAACAGCAAATTTCACACTTCATATTCTCCTATAATTTTGTACGAATAGCAACTTTTTCATGCGAATGATTTTGCATTGCATATTTCCATGCATGTACAGAACCTGACCAAATGTGAGAGATGATTATAACTTGGTGGCATGTGTCTATATGAGTTGTAGTTTGGCAGCGGAAGTGTTTGAACAAGAAATAATGATTCAACAGGCTTGTCTGTCTGTCTGTAGTTACGAATTAATTTTTTATGTTTCTTCTGGGCATCGTAAATTTTGAAAATATTTTACATAAATTTTGTGTGATTCCTACTTACCGAAAAGTTGAAATCTTCTGGAGAAATATAGTGGATGATGCGACACTGATATACTCGCATGCGATTCATTTTATTTTCTCAGAAAGCTCAACTTTTACTAAACACCCTACTCATTTTCTACCCTTTGAGTAAATTTTTTGGCTAGCTCCTTACATCCCGCTCTTTTCTCTTCTATCATCACTCTCGTAGTTGTTTATTACAGAGTGTTTATGTTGCAGATAGATAATAATACCACTTAAACCATTACTACACTTCTTCACATTATAGCCGTACTTTGGTATTTGGTACTACTGCTCCTATTATTACTTCTTCACGAATATCTTAACACATACTTACTTTCATTCATCCATAAAAAAGAGTAGTACTAACCACAGACGTTAAACATGCTTCTCCTCTTTTTTCCATCATTCATTATTATTAGAAATCTCTAGCAAAAAATACATAATGATATTTCGCTATGCAAATGAATAGTGTGAGGAAAAAAAAAACTTTTTAGGGATGAACCAGAGAGGAAGATTCATCTTCTTATGAATGAAATGTGAAAATGAATGAAGCATTAATGTGAGGCTTCTCCTTCTGACTTCTTGTACAAATGACTGTTATTGTCATTAGTGAAAAAAATCCAGGTAGGGTTGAATTAGAACATAATGATATATCAGCATTTACATTTCTGCTAACACAGAACACGAGTATTCATACAACCGTCGTATTATGCAAATATCAACCCTATTCAAACTGATACAATTCTTTCTCTTCTAAACCCATATTATACTTATAGAAAAGGAAATAACGACAAAGATGTATTATTATTACTGCTGTGTATTTATATGTACATAAGAGTTACCGCATGAACGTGAATGTATTATAGTAGTTCATTTTACATATTTGTGGTTGTAGGTGAGTGAGGGTGAGAGCGTGTTTTAGTAGCAGGAGCAGAGTTAGCATAACATGCAAGTTGGTAATAATGAATAACAATCAAGTAACTTGTACCGCACCTTAAAAAGAACCTTAATTCTCATTCATTCATTTTTCGGTAATTCTCCCATTCATACTACTACTACTACTAGTGTGTGTGTACACATAACACAATGCATAATATAGTCATGATAATGATAATGATAATATGGTAGCTACTCTAGTTTATTTTGAGCCATATAGCATGTTAATATACTATATTGGAATCGAGGAGGGTGCAACAAAGAACACGATATTTCTCCTTACGTAACTTACTATGCCAGTGTAACCAACATCGAGTTACAAAAAAAGTAATAATGACAGAAGCTGTTTTGTTTCATCATTTTATAGTTTTCAAAAATGCCTATTTTGGTTCATTTCACGAGGAGAGAATGACAATCAGGAAACTGCGTGGTCGGACAGATCATATTATTATTTTTCATTTGCGTTGGTTGAAACGCTCACTTACAATTAGTGGACTATTGACTACTCTGAGAATGATGTACTTATAGCTGGAAGAAATAGCGCAATATTCTTTTTGTAGCTCATTATAGCTCAGGTATTTTCTTTGCATACTTTTGTTCATATTTGCTAAAGATGGAGAGTTGAGAACAAAAAAACACAAAAAACTCAACTGAGTTGACTCAACAGGTAAAAAAAAAGTATGTAATGTAAAATGAAGTACATATCAGCCTTTTTTTTTACAAGATTGCAGACTGACTGCATCGAATTATTACGCTCATTTCGTCTTTACCAAAGTTTTGTACGGACATAAAAGATTGCGTGAACTTTACGAAACATCAAACTCACGCTCTAACAAATTCCATCGCATGCCACATCATTTTACACATTCCATCACATTCCCGAAACAATAGCATACAATACAAGAAAATAACACTTTCTTTTCTAGAATGTTTTTTTTTCATTACATTCCATTCACCATCTTTCAAAAAGATTATAATCTCCACTCCTTCTATCCAACTACTTGCTGACAGGCAAAAAGCATAAAATGTACATTAGTTCAACCATATCATTGCATTCCATCCATTCCGTCGCTCCGCTCACCTGTACATTCTTGATAGAGTTGGCACAAGTTTTTACTGTTTAATTAAAAAAAGACACTTTCAAGATCATATAGAAAAATGAGTGGAAAGAATTCATTCATAATTGAACGCTATAGTATCAAAAGGATTTGCATTGAACATATTGTGCAACATTAGGAGCTGATAAAAACTAAACGAACAAAACCTTTCAAAGAAATATGTCTATTCTTCTATTGTCCTTTTTCACTTCATCTGAAACACTTATTAGAATTGGCTACAGTATAATCCATTGATTCATCAATTGCTATTAAGAAAGCAAATGAACTTTCTGGAATTTGCAAGAAAGTTTGCCATAATCTTTCTATTTAACTCTAGTTCTAGCAGTACAGCCCGTACTCAATTGGATAATTCCTCTCAAAAGAGTTTAAGAAAGAACACATATTATTAAAGAGTCTGTCAATAGTCCATTCAATGAGCGTTTTATTTTTTTGTTTTTCAGACAAACTGTGTAAACTGCTGTACAATCTTGCATCCTCGATCACTTACATTCAACAATATGCCACTTCGTGCATTTCTATTCGGATTAACAAGTAAGTTCAATCCGACAAAACTTATTTACGTGTACTTTCTTCCCTCTATATCAGACAGCTCGGTCCACTAGCAAACTTCTTATGTGTATATTTGTTTATTGGAATGATTGGAAATTTTATAGTGAAGATTAATGCTAAATAGCCAAAAATACACATTTCATGCTAACAAAATAAAAAAAGGTTGCTCCCTATTACTTACCTATGAACATTTTCACTATTAAACAAGAATCCCAAAAGGATTCCGTTCCTATTTTGAGTATAATAAAAAAACTTTCTTTCTGTGCTTGCTGCAGGCACAGATACAAACTTGTGAAAAAATATAACTAATTGTAAGACTATTTATTCAATGTAATTTATAGAGAAGCCATCCTTATCTATCTATGCTTTGTGAGGATCAGAAAACTTTGAGAGCTTATTCAGTAGATCGATAGAGTTGCATTATTTATTATTTGTTGATACGTGCAAGACATATGAGCTATATAATGACGAGGCATAGGCAGAGAGAAAAGAGTGATGCTGCTGTAGGGATAGATTGTGAAAACTTTTTTCTTTAAAAAACTAACAAAAAGGTCGTCCACTTGTATTCTGTACATAAATATATAATCTCTCGGAATAAGCATCGAGGCGCCACTGACGCCGTTGAATGAAGTGGCTGAACCGCAACTTCTTCTACTGCTTATAACAATGAGAGATTGTTATAAGCATGCAATAATACGAAATAAAGTCATGATAACGTTGTGTACATGAATACTTGAAAGACAACATATTTAGACAGATGTAGAGAAACGATTTTCAATCTCAACGCATAGCCGACTTATAGATTTTGTCATAAAATAAATTGCTTTACTTTTATATTTTTCAATTTGTTCTGTGGTGTGAAGATATCTGAATCAAAACTAGATTGGTGGCGACAGTGATCTACCACGCGTCTGAGTGAGACGGTGTGCATGAGGAATTAAATTAGATGCAAGAATTACAACTATTTTAAAAATTAAGATGAATTACTAGAATGCTTTCTATCGATCCGAATCGTCACTGCTCTCTTGAGAGAAAATACATTACATCTCAGCTTTCACTGATGCTTTACTTCACAAACCATTTTCACCAAAGGGCTGTAATGTACATACATATAATCCCAGTTTAGCTTACCTATACATTTTGGTGCTCAAATAACCTACACGTGTGATTTAATTACCCAACCTGATTAATTGTAACCTGATGAATGAACTTGGTCCAAGAGAACACACTGTGATACACAATACATACTATAATAAAGCAACGTAAATTCTACAAGTTTTTATAAATAAGTTAAATGAAACATAGACTTAATATTTAACGCTCCTACGCATAGCAAATACTTGTGACTGTTAAAAACATAAGTTATCAAACCCTCACAATTCCATTTATTGTATTTCTTGAAATC
>JAQIXW010002635.1:0-14919 GCA_034700685.1 Willowsia buskii | reverse complement strand
TCGTCAGCGTCGTATCAATTCTCCCACGTCCATATTTGATCCCCGACATCATATAGCAAATCTGATTGCATAGTCGATAATACTTTTATAACTAAAGTTGCAGCAGTCAGTTTTCGAGTTCACAGTTGTTGAACTCTCAATTCTCCCAGAAAAACTACACGCTTGACATTGCAAAACAACCTTATTATTTGACAAGAGGCTGCATGCATTTATATAATTTCTCTACGGGGTGCTCCTGATAAACCTTCTAACAATGGGCATGTGAGCATTGGCTGACAGCTTGAACTTGAAGCATGCAGACTAATAAATAAATTAGAAACATTTTTTTTGCAATGCATTTGACTCGCCCTTACGTATTTGACAATAAGGATACTAATAATGATGTTCATACAATGAATGCACAAGAACGCACCATTCTTTATTGCATTGCAAATGCATTAAAATGAAGGAGATCAGATTTCTCCGTTCGGGTTACAGCTTTTCATATCAAGTTGCTGATTTACTTTACTGAATAGACACCATTTCCTACTTTCTACATTACATGCGGCAGTGAAAATATGAATAACACATGATAAAAAATTAATAAAAAAGTAAAAGCAAAATATGAGTCAGTCTGGCATAAATAATTAATTTGTCTGTTGTAAAGTGCATAGTACAGTCTAGAGGCAAGAAATACAGAATTGCATTTTTAGATGTTATTATAATTCTTTGTTAGTAAAGCTAAAGCTGCTGGATAACATGCATCGTTATAGCTCATTTTTCATTTTTCCGCCTGCGTTAAGACAGTGTTGATTTGAAAAAAGTAAATGCTTTTGTAATAAGCTCAATAAATGGAGTGAAATCTACTAAAATTGAAACAACCCTATCATTATACATTATCACACTATCATCAGCAGGACCGAACCGGTGGAAAACCTGTGGTTTATCAGCCGCCTAATGCAGGCTTTTTAGATTAGTGTAAGTTGTTCTCATTGCCGATTAATTAATGTAACCGGTTTTGCCTTTCCTAGTAATTATCATCTTTAAAGTGACACTATCCACCTCCTCCTACTTCTCTTGTCTTTCTCTTCCGCAATATATTATATTGTGTGTGTCTCCTTAATTTACTTCTGAAATAATATATATTCGTTCCCTCCTAAGATACGTGCCTATCTACATTCTTCCACGGCCTGGAAATAAATTTATGATATTGTGTAATGTTCAATGTAAAAGAGGGCAGATCAAGTTTCCGTCACCACAACTGCTGCTACTCTTGCCACTTGTACCACTTTTCGGCATCTGTGGAACTTACTGGCATTATCATAAGGATTATAGAGGCGCCCGTGCATATATTCATGCAAGATGCATAATATATAGATGTTACATAGTGGCTCATCCTAAAGATATAATATGTATGATACGATATGATAGTACCGATGATGATACGGGTATATACAGGGCATCATCTTGTTTCAAGTCATTAAACACTCCATGTTTGTCGATAAAGACATTCAAAGTTTCAATCTCTGTGGAACACTGCAATATTTTATCTTATTTTATTGCCACACCAGTGGAAAAGAACGGATTTCTCACTCACAGATATATGTAAAGCATATTATATAATACAACCGTATAATATAATGAGCATCCATGAGGTTTCAGCAGAAACGTGAAACTTCAAAAAGATCGGTCAAAAAACGTATATGATGCCAAATTGAATTAAATCACAACTGAAATCAGAACTGCATTAAAATATGTTACAAGATGTGCGACCTACCCTCCAACTAATGTAAGTAGCCGATTTCTTTGTTATAGGCAATGCATTCATTAATGAGACATGCTACATATCACATGTAATGCGAGAATGCAGATACTAGAGTAAAATATATAAAACCCTATCTTTCCATATATATAGTAGTTTTACAACAAATGAATTATAAACGGTGAGTATAATTATAATTATTGTCATTACAGCATGATAAAGAATGGCTTTGTTGAAGTAGCGGTCTCAGTGGGGATTTACCTTGCTTCTCTCCTCCAGTGACAAAAGTGATGGTGTAAATTGTAAAAGCCGTCGCATCAGTAGTAGTTAGTGTGTAGTAGAGATGCAGCTGTTAATTGATTTTTTCATTGTGTTTTCAAACGTGTAATGAGGCATATTAGTCCTTCATCTCTGTTCATCTTCTTCTTCGGCTGTAGGGCTCCATGCAGAGAGGAGACAACTGTGTTATTCATTCACACACACACGGCATAAAGAAGAAAAAAAGTATAAAACAATTGAGGTAAAAAGAAGAAAAGGGGCGAAGACCCGTGTGCGTATATGTGGGATCACCATGTACAAATTCTTGTAATAGCAAATGATGTACGATGTACTTTCACACAAGCAGACACTTCAATATTTAGTCAGACAATGAGAGATGAGATAAGTATAATGTACAGGCAAACAATTCGGAATGCATTCATATTTCACTTTGTACACACGGAAAAATCTTTTGTCTCTCATGTTACTTACGTTAAATATTGTAACGTGCGTTCGATCGTTTCTCTAGGAATATATGCGTTCCGTGGTTTCATCATCATGTAGCACAAAAGCAGTTTCCTTTTATCTCCTCGAGTTCTATTCGGAGATCAACATAGATTTTTTAGCATGACACCGTGCATTTAACATTCAACACTAAACTCCACATTGCTCTTCTGATTTTAATGAATTGGTCCTTTTCAAGAAGAAGTGAGAGAGATATTGTATTAGGGGAGAGGGCGGAGGTAAACTTTCTGTTACTTTGAAAAATGATTCTCCTCTACTTATTGTGAGCGAGTGAGCACCCTCGCGACGACATGATGTGATCCTCACCTGAGCGAAGATTGAAAAATTAGGGTAGAGCAGAGCAAACCTGTAATTTGGAATCAGTGCTACAAAGCAGGGAGATTTTAAGTTTTCTCTCTGCTCATCATACCAACTATCACTAGACTAATAATGATGGCGATAATGGGTATTTGGAAAATAGGAAGATATATATTTCCCGTGTGTGTAAATTGCATTGTCCTTAAAAAAGAAGTTTGGTTCATATTTTAACATTGCAGGAGAAACACTCAAAAAGGTAACAAGGGGAAAAAGAGGAAGCACATGAAGCATAATGCCAGTGTAGCAAACAAAAGAGAGGAGCATTATGGAAAATGGAAACTATAATAATATGCATACTCGGTGTGTATTCAATTCCACAGAATCTCATTTTCAAATGTGTACTTAACCCAATAATAAAAAATGTAAGTCTGTAACAGCTCATTACCTCGGAAGTTTATGAATAGAATCTTGTTATTTTAAAACATCATTCATTGCTACAAAACATATGTAATAATGTGCGTAGAAGATATGTTGGCAGTTATATAATATAATGTGATGTTCAAAAATCCGTTGTTTAAGTGTGTACTTTGTAGTCATCATATCATGTTCGAGAGAAACGAGCAAGGATTAAGGTTTAGACCTAAAGGAAGACACATCTTAGAACGTCAATATGATGATGATGTTGCAGACATTGGTCATATATAAGTAGTATAAATTTCAGAGGTGTATGTTAGAGCCAAAATCTGCTTAGCACTTTGAAGATAGAGTTGTCGACAAGAAAAACTATGAGCGCTTTGCAGAATGAAAGAAAAATGAAAATCATATTTTATGCATAAAACATTGTAAATAGAAATATATTATGTTTTACCTGCGTATGTTTACCACGATATTATTATGAGTGAGAGGGAGAGACACATAATATGTGTACTGTAGTCATTATTGAAACTTTGCACGTGAGTCATAATGAGTTTGTTAGTTTCTTCAATGTATGTAAATAACATTAGCTTCACAGATTAGCTTGTTCATTCTTTTCGTCTGTCTTGTCAGATTGCTGCTGAATAATGTTTGTTTGTATTCATTTTATGCAATGAAATCCTATCTGTCTTAAAAATCCACACCAGTATCACCAACATCTCATTTTACTATGGCTCACGTAATGTACACTGAAACGTATTAGATATATCATCCGAGGAAATTGAAAATTCTAGTGAAAACGACTTTTTGTCTCAGGTTTCTTCCTTTTTCTTAGCTGCATAATCCATGCTTCAAAGTTCTTCATTTTCGCCAAATTACATATTCACTCTTCTGAGAACTCATCAGCACTTGCTGTTGTAATAATCATTCCAATCATATAATATTCAACATTATAATGCTTTTGCATTCCTACAAAACTTCTAGAGATAAAAATATTTTTGATGGAGCTAAAGGGTTGCTTTAGGGTCAGATTTCGTGATTAAGATTCTGCAGATAAACTTATATTATGAAAATTTGAATAGGTGGGCACTAAAAAGAAACAGTGATAAACTTAATTACGTTTCTTTCGTGTGTACTGCATTTAGTAGAAAATGGAAACATTATGAAGAATCATAAAAATGAACGCGTGACACGACTATTATTATTGGGATGTTCACAGCTCAAAGGAGAAAATGAGCTACAGCCAATTTATCTGCCGAAATGATCGCTTTGAATAGAGCAATTGTTGCTTCTTTCCTTTCATTCCTTTAGAAGACTATCTCCAGAAACCTACCGAGCACAAAATATTGGAAAAATTGGTTTCACTCCGCATCTTTTCCAATCCACTCCTTTCCACCTCCATTTTCATATCTCTTTGTTCATTTTTAGATCGACAGATCTCCCTTTGAGAATTTGTTTGATGTTGTTTGGTGATAAGCTTGTGCGTTGATGTATTCGATGATGATGAAGCTGTTATGCGTGTCAGTGCCAGCCGCTCTTTTTTTATACCTGTACGCGCATTTACAACCTTGTATGAAAATTTGCTGGAGAGAGACATAAATATCTTGAAATGAGTTATGACCGGACCGTTTGATTACAAAGAATGATTTTGTTGTAGTTTCCTCTATGATGCTGTTGCGTTTTTACACGAAGATAGAATGCCAGTTTTAGTGCGTAGTGTTTGGAACATTAAGACTCGGGCTTTATGTATAATGGTCAGTAGAAGTTTTTATGAATTTCTCTGGGCATGAACATGGACAGAAGAGAGGCTGCTGCTGTGCTGTTGCAATGGTCATAAAACGAAACATAAAAACAAGTAAATGAGATGAGAAGGAGTGATTCTAGAGAAATATATGGATGGCTACACCGATGGGCTTGTCCATAAAATCGTGCTTGCATTTTCCAAGATTTTTTTATCGCCCTCATCGCTGTCGCAAACACACACGCATACACAAACACAAGAGTTGAAGTATAGATGTATACGTCTTTATCATCAACATTTTAGTGAACACGAATAAGGTAAACTAACAATAAGATGTTACTCTGGCTCAGATAATGTAGCAGTTTAGACCAATAATTGACATTCTAGTCAAAATGTTAGACGGATGAGAGACCAACATGACTGCAACAATGTCGCATTTTGTGTAAGGAGGTTTTGATCATTAAATTTTTCTCCATACGTGATCGACATCACAGAAGATATGTCTAACGAGGGCCTTTGCCATGTAGGTTTAGTTTTGCCAAATCACTCATTTATTTCAATCCACTTTTCATCCGACTAAATCCCATTTCAAAGAACACAGGAGACGCTGTAAAACACAAAACGTGTATCTGATCATCAAAGTCCAAAGTTTTAAGATAGTTTTTGTGAGAGCTGATGCATATGCTGATGATTCTGGTGGATTTACTGACGCTTATAGATTGGACATCATTGAATAGTAAAATTATTCTCTGAAAAAAGTCTAATCTATCTAGCGACACTTTTGAGGCTATCCTCATCTAGACGAGCACTTCAAATTCACTCTGTATAGCTACTATTACGTATGATGCTACTAATGTGTTAGTATCACAAGTAAAACCATCCAATAAAATTTGCCATTACACTGTCAGTTATTTTTACAAGCAACCTGAGCAAATTCATAAGCGCGTAGTTTAAGGAAAGCATATTAATAAGTTTTTTTAAACAGAAGGAACGTGCTATCGTCGGATAAAAACCTCTGATGAAGTATAACAGATGAGTTGAAAATTAAAAGCAGTCTTACTCATTGATTTCGTGTATTTATGAATGCTGCATACATTTTCATTCAATTGAACGACTGTGTTTTTTGTATTTTTTTCTTCCTTTTACATTCTAGCCTTTTCCCTACTTTATGTGGTTCTACCTATTAAATATATTATTCATGTACTTTGTGGTTCTGATGATTCCACTGCATATTTCACGATTAAGTCATTAAAACTTTTTTTTTCCTCTTTCTTATCTGCATGAGCCAAGTGACTCATTCGTCTTGCACTGTGTGGCAATAAATCAAATTTTAATTGGTGTGTTTCCACGCGCGATCCGCCCTCCTATATATTGGAAGAATCTGTTATCTCTTTTTTCCTTTGATTCAGACATTCATGTAGAGGTTGTTTGCGGGGGTGTGCTTGCAACAATATCTCTTCTCTTTCACTGTCTATGGCAAAACTCGTTGCATTAGTTTTATATGAAACATGAACGTTTTATTCATACTCCAGACTATACATATATATGTGTATATTCCTTACAAGCAAAAATGGGATGAATGGAGAGATGTCTTTGTAAATAAAATCATTCTTGTGCGTGTTTACTTTCATTATATTACATTTTCGTACAAATCATAATCATATCGTTCATTTTTTATCCCATGTTTTCTCTTTATTCTCTCGGTAGTCGTAAGATACAACAAGAAAATACAACGTAAGATTTTTTCGTACAAAAGTTATCATCATTGTGTAGTGCGCACGCAAAAGTGTTGAATTAATGATAATGATTATGGTAATAAAAATACTGATACTGATGATGATTATACTAGTATTGTATACTCCGCGAGAAGTAAAAGGAGCTGCTTTTAGCGTTTTATCCCGATTTGCATATTTTTTATCATAAAAGTAATTCCACTTTACCCAACCAAGCAAGTCTCCCCTTAGGGAGCATAAGAGGAATGCTTTTATGGATACATTTAACCAAGTCTCTTATGGAAAACTGCACTGTTTTTATTTCATTTTTTTGTTTTCAGTTTTATTTAGTTGTGATGAGCATGATATTATTCACAAGTTAAATGTATTAATGCCAATTAGGCCTTTTGACTTAGGGAAGCTGGGGAAAATGGACTGAAATGAGTATTTTGCTGTTTAATGGTGTTTTCTTCACGATAAAATAAAAATAAAATGCCTGTAAGCACGAACGCTTCAAATTTTGTAACAAAAAATGGGGAAATTATCTTAAAAGTTGTGGAAAACAGAGGCAGCTTCATTTCAATGAGTTGCCGCAATAATACTTTTTAATTAGTGCAGTTAAGCCTTCTGTACTAAATGGGGCATCCAAATGAGCCGTAATTAGGATGATAAGAGCCATATCACCACAAAGCCACGCGAACTTGTCTCTTTCCTTTTTGGAAGGACAAAATATAGTACTTGTCAGCCGAGAAAAGAACGAGCATCACTTTTCTACGATTATTCTTGTCAAATATGTAGAAAGCCTTCAATGTATTTGTGATGATTGTGGTTGTATTATTATGCATAATTCTACAATATATGATATTACATAGGCAGTGAATAATTTTAGTGATTCTCTTTTCCGGCATTGGAATGTTAAATTTTAGATGTTTCGCAATTCTTACTGTCCTCTTTCTCATCATCAGCATTATAAAATTATGTTTCTTCTTTTTTTTCACAGCAATCTTCATTTATGGCATGATGATCTCTACGCTCCCGAAGCCCTTGCCTCCACATCGCTAGCAGGTAGCAGCAACAACGGCACTGTTGTTAGCCCTCCAGGAGGAAATTTCAATGAGTTGCCAAATTGCCAGGAATTAGATGGCCTCACCGATGCCCAGATCAAGTTATGTCTGCTGTTCTTTGTAAGTTCATTTAAAGTTTGTATGTTTTCTTTGTGCTATTTTCTGTCGTTTGTATTTGACATTTATGGAGTTGCCTCCTACCATATTTGAAAAACGTTGAAAATTTACTTTATTGCACTTTCTTTGCAAACATTACTACTCCGCGTATCTGACATATAAATTTATTTTTATGGTTAGGATGTCAAATGTACATCCAAATGAATATTATTATATCATTTGAAATTTCCAGTGCAAAGAGCAATTGAATAGTCTTCAACGGGTTCCAGTTTGTTGTATTATGTCTTCTAAAGTTTGGAATAAACTCACCACCTTTACATTTGCTGGGACCGTATAAAGGTGTTTTGAAATTTATTGTTCATTATTCATTCAAATATTATCATAAATTTCACGGTTCCCCGACCGTCACACGGTAGACGTAATCCTGTGAACAGTAAAAGAAAGCGAAGTCGAAAGTAAAAGGGTTTAGCTTTGCTTCGTCGTTGCTACGAAAATGAAATTCATCAGGCACGTGAGCTTAAGACAGCGTTTGATACGGGAAGACCAAAATGCTATGTCAAAAATTATATGACGTTATTATCGAAAAGGGTCTTGAAAACTAAAAAAAATACCTAAGCATAAAAATAACTTTTAGATAGTAGTAGACAAGAAGAAAAACTAAACTTGTTAATGCATTATCTGGAAATAAAATAAGAATTCTCCCTACATATTCGAATGGCATAACTGTTTTGTCGTTGGTTGCACTATTATCATCCCCCTTTTCTTCTCGACATGGTCATTTTTCTTCCAACGCGGACAGATATGATAGGAGGGATGAAAAAGAGAAAGAGATGTAAGTAGCCTTGACATATTAATTTAAGAGCAACACAAAAATACGACATCCCCAACAAATAGAGAAGGAAATGCTCAACTTATCATCAGGAAAATATTGCGTATGAAAATCTAATTTTTGAATGAATTGATAACAGAATACGTTTGTAGGTACAAACTGTACAAACTTACACAACTTATACTTTACTACATCTGCATTCTCCGCATCTCTCTCTTGAATTCTTTATTTTTATTCCATAGAGAAATACAGTGTGTCTACTGATGATACCGGAGAGAGGGTAGCAAATCTACAATAAAAATGAGAAAAGAGCAAAGTTTAAGAATCAAAAACCCTCTGAACTCACACGAGCAGAAATGAAATATGAAATAAATCCAACAGGCACAAGGGGAAGAGAAAAAAGAGGATTGAGAAATATTATGTATTTGATGTACGTGAGCTCTTAGCGTACAATTTACACGAGAAGTTTTTAAAAAGATGAAAGCCAACAGTGTATACGTTCAAGTGATAGTAAACTGTGGAACTCCAGCTCTTTCACAGAGAAGAGCTCTTCTGGAGTCTATGATACAAAAGCAAGCCAACAAGGGCAGAAAAAGCTTATGGCTTACGAAAATATATCGTTTTTCTAATCCTATTAGAGAAATATTTCATTTCATTTGTGGTATGTAATGTATTGTGATTCCTGATTCTGCCGTCTCTTGTTTTCCCTTCGTTTGTTTCACTATAGGAAAAGCACAACGATCTTCCTAAATGTACGACGTTTACAGTGTAAGAAAATGGTTCACAGTGGCTGTGATAATGCTAAAGGAAAACTATTTTCATAGCCTGTCTGTGTATATTATAAGATGATAATAAGTAGCATTTATTATTAGAAATGTGTGCTAGTAATAATCACAGCTTTGATAATTTTTCTTCTTTCCGTTATATATGTGCTGCTGTCCAGGACCATATGAGGCCAGTGATCCTCGGAGCAAAATTAGGCTTGACAGAGTGCCAATACCAGTTTCGGTATCACCACTGGAATTGTAGCTCCTCAGCAGTGATCCAGTCTCGAGTCATCCGTGAGAACAGACCTGCTTCAAGTTTTAGTGGCAGCGGTCTGGGTGGTGGTGGAAATGGAAATTATCCTGGGGAAATGATGCATTCTGAGAGCTACGATGTAAATTCTGGAGGAGTTGCAGAAGATTCCAGCCCAATATTCCAGCTAGGGTCATCATCATCATCGTCGTCGGGAACAACAACAATGAGTAAAAAACAGAAGCAACATAACAGAATGACCTCGGTGCTGACACAGTCGAATGGAAAGAGACTGCTAAGGCCTGCTGCTGCTGCTGCTGCTTCAGCTTCTTTTCAATCTTCAGCTTCGTCATCAGCATCCTCAGCCGCGGCAGCATTGTTAGCTTCATCTCACCCACGAAGTAGCAGTCATTATTATATCACAAAGGAGAGAGCCAATTGGAATACTGCACTTGCACGAGGTGATCATTGTAATCTTTTCTCTTGTGGTGATGATGATCCTTATCATTTATATTGCTTTTACAACAGAAATATTTCTCTTGATGATGCTGTGCGTAACATGGCATTTGTGACTTTTAACGGTTCTCTAAATGCTTATATTATGGGAAGAGGTTCATTAGCATAAGTAAAGTATGCATCTATGTTCAATAAGGGCTAACTAACTTAAAGCTTTGTATATGTTATGAGCAGTGAAACACACATTTGTACATTCCTTAATTCTTATTCACAGACTAGACATAACTAAACGGTTTTTATGATGTCAGGGCCAGCCATGAAAACTATTTTGGTTGATACTTACTTTAAAGTAATAAATTGTTTGCATGGAGGTTATCCCAAAAGGAGGACTTTTAAAGTAATATATAAACGCATATACTATCAAGGATTTTCATGGTATATGTACATATACCTGCACTGAATTATAAAATACAAACTTCTCAGCATCAGTAACAGAAAAACGTCTAAACTCAGCGCAGTCCGTCAGTGGCCCTTTAAATGGAAGAAATTTCTCAATCTTCGTTGTTTCATCTTTCTGCTCTTTTAACTTACTCTTTCCACGCAGCACAACAAACTTTTTAACGTTTCGTCGGAGCTATATCCCATGGGACTGCTTGAAAAATTAAAATTCATATTTTATAAGCATGCTGTTAATTCCATGTGCTCTGTATTCCTATACTTTTTTTTAGAGATTACTTTATACCTATGTTACTTTAATCTATTAAAAATATATACGTTTTTACTTACACAAACTGTAGCAGTTTGTTGTACACATTTTTTTGTTTATAAAGCAATAATAATGAACATTATGTTGTACACAGTAGATCTGAGGATCCAAAGATAGGATTTTTATTATCAAAAGCTCTCTTTTTGTGAGAAACAGTTTTCTAATTTATGAGCTATTATAACCGTGATATGATGCAGTGTGGTGGACTGGTGGTGGCTGTTGGTTGTGAAGTGGCGTAATGTATCTTTTTCTTCTGCAAAATTATGTAGTGATCTTCCTGTGGAGTAGCGGCTATCCTTTAAAAACGCATACCAGCACGAACACACAATATTATCTTATTATGCTTGATGCAGTGGAATAAAATGTACATTCTTAATTTTCAAAGAAATTGCTTAGAACGACGAATCCTTTGTTCAAATATTTTTACACGCCTTGATGGGACTGATTGTACAATTTGTCAATTCACCTGTGATTTAGTGCAATCGTATTTTCTCTAACTGTAAAGTTGTTTATACAGCTTAAAATGGTTTATTGTTTTGTCCATTGATTTATCATCATTCGATAATTTTTCACCTCCGGGCACAAGTCAAGAGGACGTGAGGTGGTGATATATTCTCCATCTAATGTCTAACCTACTTTTCTACTAAAGCAAATAAACATGAAAAACAATCATTTTTACAGCTTAATTTATTTTATTCGATTCAGGCATATCACAGGTCACACTGGTCACAGTTTATTTATGAGATTAGGGTATGGTTGATAGTATAGTGTACATTTAGAGTCATTACAAATAGCGTTCTTTCATTTTCAGCATACAAGTTTTATTATTTACAAAATATTCTGTCAAATGCGTAACGCCTTGAAACACAACAATGAAAAACTTCTCACTC
Organism: Willowsia buskii; assembly: GCA_034700685.1. Classification (NCBI taxonomy): domain Eukaryota; kingdom Metazoa; phylum Arthropoda; class Collembola; order Entomobryomorpha; family Entomobryidae; genus Willowsia; species Willowsia buskii. Next base: position 3,092 of record JAQIXW010002635.1, on the reverse strand, counting down.
ATCTCATACATGAGATTTGAAAGCACAAGAAAAACAGATTTACCGTTTGTTTACCTATATAATATGCATGTCCATTTTATGTGTTCTTACCATAATTATTACTAGCCAAAGAGAATATATCAGAGCAATTTTAAACTTATTTGTCCTGTACATCAGTATATAATTGTACAAGGTTATAGTATTTTGCCTCCGGTACATAATAAAAGTTTAACACGCATGTAGCCATCCAAAAGTATCGTGGCAAAAGACATGTAGATAAAGGGATTCCTGAATGTTGCTGTGTGTGTCTAAACTTTCACATCTTCTCAAATACTTACTCCTCCGCAACCAACGATGGGGTTAAATGAACACACGTCAGTAGTAACATCACCGTCATATCACACTATGATGCCACACCAAAGCAGCAGCATGTCTTCATATGATGGTCAGGAGTAAGCAGCAGACATATAATTTTTATGTAGGCTCCTAAAAGAAAATGGAAGAATAATGTCTGTATTTATATTATATTCTCCATGTTTTCTTCCCACAAGAACTTGAAATTCATCTCAGAAAAGATTTACAATGTGGGAAAGCATGTTTTATGAAAGGTGTTTCATTTCACTTAACTGTGTCTAATTTTCACAGTTTTACACCCGCATTTCCTACTTTTCTTTGCTTCTTTGAGAAGACGTTTTTGATGCCATATAACAATAACACATCTTGAGTATCCTTGTAAGGCTTCGTTTATTATACTTCCCAGCAGGTATTTTTCGTATAAGAAAAGACGGAAAAGAGATATTTGAAAGTTGAGCATTGCAGATTTAGCCACAACAACTTCTGTTGAAGAGTTGTCATAAAACAAAGGGGTATTTCTTGTTTCGAATATGAAATTAAAATGGAAGTTGTTTATACCTGAGTATTTGAGTTTTGCCGAAAATAAAATAAGTATGATGGAAATGAGTGGGTAGATATTTTTCAAGATATCGCACATCACGAATACTCCCAGTGTTAACTACTAAGATGATGATTTTGCCAAGAATGTTTCACCACTTTTTTTTTGTCTTTTTTAGGATCAAAGGAGGTGGCTTTTGCCCATGCAATTTGGAGTGCGGCAGTTACAGATGCAGTAGCACGAGCATGTCGTGATGGATCTCTAACTTCATGTGGCTGTGGAAAAACGCCACGGCCCCCTGATCTACGTTCTGAATGGAGATGGGGTGGTTGTGGGGATAATCTGCAGTATGGCTACAAGTATGTTTTGTACTTTTTTATACCTTTTAAAAAATATTATGTCTACGACAGTCCATTTGTTCTCACAAAATATAATTCTCATTCGGAAGGTTTTTTGTGAGTGCACAAAATGTTAAAAATGAGGAAGGGATGAATATGAATATTTTTATTGTCACGAACAAAGAAATAAATCTTTCAACACTTTTCATCCCTGAGGATTTCCGTGAGGAAGAGATAGGTATATTTGCTGGAAGGGAGTTTCGCCGAGATAAATATACTAGCTGGAAGTTTGCCTTCGTAAAACAACTATTCAGAAGAGATAGTTGTTTAAATGCGTTTGTGTATACATTTCAGGTTTGCCCAAAGCTTTGTTGACATCCGAGAACAAGAGAGTTCTCCGCTGGACAAAAAAGCGAAAGCAAGATCTCTTGTGAATCTTCACAATAACGAAGCAGGAAGACGAGCCGTGTTGAAAAAGACGAAGATTGCATGCAAATGCCACGGCGTGTCTGGCTCTTGTGCACTTGTCACTTGCTGGCATCAGATACCTTCTTTCAGAGAGATTGGTATGCATACAAAACAATTATTTGCAGGCCAAAATACGTAGATTAAATACCTAAAAGCAGTAGATTATAAGAAAATGTTTTAGTATAATATTTGAGTGGCGGTTTATGAAAGTTATACATGTAGTATGTTAGCTCAATTTACGTTTATAATTTATTCTAAATTGCAGGAGACCACCTGAAGGATCAGTATGCGTCTGCAACCCAGGTTAAACTTAACAAACGGGGTAGGTTACAAGTGAAGCGGTCTGGAGTGCGAGTACCATCCGTGTTTGATCTCGTCTATGTTGAGCAATCACCCAATTATTGTGTTCAAAATGAAACTCTTGGAATATTTGGTAATGAAATTACAAATCTTAGCAAGGAATCAGTAATGCGGACAATTTGCCAATATTGAGAAATGAAATAAGATCTACCGGAAATCTAATGTTTGGAAATGATTATTTTAGGAACCACCGGCCGAGTGTGCAACAGGACGTCAACTGCTCCTGGAAGCTGCAAATCCCTTTGTTGCAATCGCGGATTTAAAACAAATGTGGTCAAATCCCAGAACCGATGCAATTGTAAATTCATTTGGTGTTGTCAAGTAGTTTGCGAGGAATGTCGTAGTGTTCAAAAGTTTGATGTTTGTAATTAATGGTTTTGCTAAGAAAATAATTGTTTATAATGTATGTAACATTTACGTATATAAATAAGTCCCTTTCTTTCTCCAAAATATAGAAATCCATGTTCTAAATAAATTAGTACATCACTTTTCAACATCCCAACCCTAAATGTAAATTTAATGCGGGAGTGGTTTCAGCTCTTCGTATTATTGCTCATTTTCACACAAATTGAAGTCACAAAATACGACTAAAGTGATAAAACCACAATTATTGTACAAAAAGGTCCTACAATAATATGTTGTAAAAACTGAATTTGACGTACATCAACTCCAATATATAATGCTGCTTTGTGCATATTGAGTTTTCAACGAGCTCAGTAGAAATATTGTGCTTAGTGAATGTCAACCATCATAACCATTATCTGTTGTCACGTTGTCATGACGGTGATTTCTGGTCTTACGCTTACACCATCTTCTTTGCCAGTAAATTTTATTCCATGCGCATGTTGCATGTATTCCGTCACTCGCATTTTTCACACTTTGAAGACAATGTGAATTGTGAATGCAAAATTACTCGTTTTTCCAAGGAGCAAGTTCACTGTACCGGCAACTATTGAATGTTCCAACATAATTTCGCATGCATGCACACAAAACAAACTCCGTAATATTATTATAGCGCGTCAGTGGGAGAATTGGATGCAGAAAGATACTCACAT
>JAQIXW010002634.1:0-14920 GCA_034700685.1 Willowsia buskii | reverse complement strand
CTCATCGGAAAAGAGGTGGAAAAACAAACAAAACGATAAAAACTAACGTGACAATTAGAGAAAATGTTTGAGTTGTGTGAAAATCTACATGCTCCACAATCGCTACTGTCACCAACGTGCTGGTGGAGTGTGTATAATTTGCGGAAACAAAACTCGTTTGCTCGCACAGTTACTTCGACACTCGTCCGTCATATGTTTTCAATGCAGTTTTGATATGAACGAGACGTAAACATCTGCATACGAAAACATACACAAAGCTGCTATGTACTCTCTCGCTAACTGCGTAGCATTTTTGTTTTATGCTTATGGTTTGGGCTTGGATGTCTCGTTTATCTGTTTTGCATAATTTTTGGGAAATTGTTTGGTAACGTTTTTCTGCGTAATTGCATACGTTTTCACCTTAAGGCTAGCCGAGATTTAGGTGCGGTACAATAAAATGAATATATCCGGATGAATTTGAAGTTTGAAATTCCCATAAAGTCAAAACTCAAATTCATTTGGATACACTATACACTCATTTCATTGTGCTATAGTTTCGCTTCCCTCTTGGCTTCCCTTAATCTCTACTTTCAGAGTCGGGTGCTTGATTTAATTTATGCAAAAAATCGAGTCAAGATAACAGAATCGTTAGTGCATGTGACTGGGAAGAAATGCAATTTGTATAGAGTTGCATAGAGAACAAATTAGTTATGCATTATTTTAACTTTGCCATTGGTAAATGCTGCAAAAATGCTGTGTGTGTAGTGTGTATTTGAATATTCAAATGAACTTTACTCAACGTCCGTGTTGCCTGAGTTTTCTCTCATATTACAATTGAAGGCGTACCTGAGAACTTCACGCTAGTTCGACATTATTAAGCTCGACAGTTCAGCCGCCCTTCGCATGCATGTTTCCATTCCACGGTTCCATATACAAGCATATTTTTAATACTCTCCGATTCGCTACAGTTTAAATATCTTACTTTAGGCCCTTAAGAACCAAACGTTGGCAATTTTTGTGAAAAGTAAATGTTCATAATTGAAATTAGGATTATAAATGGAAAGTTAGAATTTATTATAAAAGGGGTTTAATTAAGTCTTATCTGAATTTCGTTTTTCGTAAAGTAAGAGTTTTATACAAATCAGTATCTAAGCTTTTCTAATTTGTTCCAGCTGCAGCTGTCAGCAGCCCGTCGTTAATTTATTTTTGTAGTATAGCGAATTTGCTTCGCTAATTTCTCTGTGTCGTTCCAATTTGTGAATATTTAATTTTTATGTCAGAAAAGATAATGGGATTCGGGAAATTATAGCAGCTCTTTTTGTTTTGGATACCAGAGATAAATAGATTTTAAAATCTGAGGACCTGTCTATACTTCTCTGCATCGTTCCAATTTTAGTAATCTGTCTATACTTCTCTGCATCGTTCCAATTTTAGAAATCTGTCGTAAGTTCTCTGCTTCGTTTCAATTTTAGTAATCTGTCTATTCTTCTCTGCATCGTTCCAATTTTATGAAACAGGTAAAGGACCTCTAAACCTAAAAAGAAGTAAGTACCTTAAAAATTCAAAAAAAAAACTAAACGATCAGTTTCCAAAAAAAATCAATCCCTCCGCCACTCCCCCACACCCGTTCAAACCCGAATACTATTGACAAACAAGAGAACAGTAGAAGAAGAGTACACAGACAGATAGAGCAGCCTTCAATTCCATAAAAAGCGTAGCACCTCCTCCACAAGAAACCCCTTTCGCCAGAGAACATGATGGTTTAGTATCAGCAGCTGTCTGTACGCATATATCTCCCTTGTTTTTTCTCCCAAAACTTTTACATCATCATCAACATCGCCAAAAATCTAATCTACTATTTTTTCGCAAACTAATCGTTTATATATTTCGAAAATAACGAGAGTTGAATATCTTAAACTGGAGAGTCAAGTTTAATTAATAATTAGTAGAATTAAAGTGCAAGTTTCACTCAATTTGTTTTTTGGATTTATCAAAATAATTTTCTCGGAGTGGTGCAAAGTCAGATGGGGGGTTAAACTTTTAAACGTTCTGTGGAGTTAATCGTCATCGATAAATCGTGGGTTGAATTAAATTTCTCCCGTTTCAGAGACAGTGAAAATCGGAAATTTCAAAATTAATTATTCGAATTTCCAGGCAAGATGGGCTTCCACGACCACTTGTACGCGTCCAACTACTACAACGAGGAGGAACTCCTCACGTCAGACGAGTACCCCCCAGCACTCGTCAACATTTGCGCCCGCTACTGCGTCAACCACCTGTCTAAAACGCTGCTCGAGAAGATCCCACTCCAGACGAACGAACTGATCGAGCCCCAAATCTCAGAATCTAGTGCAAGGACCTCCCAGCCAGCAGTCGAGACCCCACCAGCCATCGCAGACTACATCCCCACGAAGCAGTACAGACTCAGAGCTGGGGTCCGTCTCCCCAGTGAACTCAGCGAGAAGATATTCGCGTATCTGGATAAGCACACTACCGCTGCAGAGTTACTCCGTGGGGGTGAGAGCAGCAGCTCCAGTTCCAGTTCTAGCAGCTCCAGTAGTGGTGGGAGTAGTTCCAGTGAGGATGAGGCTGATGAGGAGAGGGGAATGGATGATGGGGCGAGGGGGGCTGGGGATGGGAACGTTGATGTGCTGAGGAGGAGGAGAAGGCGTCGGAGGAGGAGGATGCGGAGGAGGGGGATGGTGCTACTTAATGAGCAGCATGTTCGAGCGAGGTGAGGAGTGTTCTTTTAATTATTTTTATAATTATCAGTTATTGTTGTTAAAATATATAATTATTTAATTGATTTAATTGAATAGGAGAAGTGGCGGTGCTGGTAGGAGGAAGAAGCGAATGCTCTGGAACGGCGGTATAGTCGGAGGAGACGGTGAAAAGTCAGACGCAAATAATCCAGATCAACAGGAAATCAGTGAGTTTGAAGTCGTCGGGTTCGACGATATCGTGGAGCCACTGTTCGGGGTAAGCTTTTACCTCATGTGAATGGTATCATCTAATAAATCAATTTTAGAATTTACAAAAGTAAAATAAATAATTCTCCACCCAAACAGAACCCATCACACCTCCCACTCACAAAACTGAACCTCCGAACATCAACGGCAGTGAACGACGACATCCTAACGACCCTAATGTCCCACCACCCCCGCGAGCTAGACATCCACGAATGCCCAAAGATAACGTCAGCATCGCTCCAAACGATAAACGCAAATTCCCAGAACCTCGTGTCGCTAGTGATCGGCACATCAACACAGATCCTCCCCGCCATGTTCCTCTCCCAGTCCCTCGAGCAAGGATTCCTCCACTGCCCAAAACTCATGAAACTTGTGATTTGGAATCTAGCGACAAACGTGAGCGTATACTGGGGTCACTTGACCACCTGCTTCACAGCCACTCTCACGAGTCTAGACCTGAGCGGATGCCAGTTTGATGATTTCGAGTTTCTGAGAAAGTGTGGGAGGCTGAGGAGCCTCGTGCTGTACAATGTCCTCATCAGCGATAGGGTGCCGGGGGATAGGAGGCTCGCGAGTGAGGAGGTTGAGGATGAGGAGATGGACGGGGAGGAGGTTAGGGCTGATAGGAGCAACTATGTGCTGTTTCTGAAGGATGAGGAGGAGGGGTTGAGGTTGCATGGGGGAGGGGGTGGTGGGGGTGAGGAGGGGGAGAGGGATGAGGAGGATGAGGATGGGAGGGTTGAGGTTGAGGATGAGGCGAGGAAGAGGGAGCACCTTGGGGGGTTTGCTTTTAGGAGGAGACTTGAGGGGCTTGTTAATAAGCTTATCAGTCCTATTTGTCAGCTTAAGGAGTTGAGGTGAGGTTGATTAAACAATTAATTCAGGTTTACTCGATTATGTGGATTTTTAAACGTTTTCTAAAATGTCTTGTTTGTAATTCCAAAAAAAAAAAAACAGATTCCTCGACATCTCGACATCATCAGACCCATCAGCATCCGGCAGTCTCCACGCACCCCCACACGGAAGCAACCTGATAGGTTCAGACTCGACCCTCCCATGGTCAACCTACCCGAACCCGAACCAAGTGCTATCGACTCTAGTACAGAACCTGCCAAAGCTAACACACCTCGACATCTCAGGAACGAACCTAGCTGGAAGGGGTGTCGCCGTGCTAATGAACCAACCGTTGAGGGTCGAGTCTGTCGACGAGCCTGAGGCGAAGCTGTGCGACATACCGGGTCTCAATTCGAGGGTTAACAATCCGCTAGAGTTCTTGGGGCTCTATGGCACGGCGCATGATGCTTCTCATAGGCACTGCATACCTGCGAAGCGGATCAGTGGGGATAAGGATGAGACGCAGATTCTTGTGGCGTGTGAGGCTTATATTCATAGGCATGAGGTGCTCGAGAAGGTGCTCAACGATTTGTTTCATCTGTTTAGGAGTGAGAGGGGTGAGTTGGAATTTGGCATGCTTTTAAATAGTTAACTTTTTGTGAGTTATATTCAATAAGTTATTTCATCATAACAACCTTTAATAAATCATACAGGAACGCACATCACCCAATCTCTACGCCTGATCCTCCGCGCGATGAACCTCCACCCGTCAGAGAAGCACGTCCAGATAAGCGGATCAGCGAGTCTCTTCTACATCGTCAAGAACGAGCAGCACAGTCAGGTCGGTGGGGCAGTCGAGGTCATCAACCCACCAATGAAACGAATGATCCTCAGCACGATCGTGAACGCTATGGCTATCCACAAGGTGGACTCTACTATGGCGAGGAATGGGTGTCTCACGATTTGCCATTTTAGGATTCCTCAGGATGTTGTGAGTGGATTTTTTATTCTAAAAGTGCAATATGTTTGAGTCTTTTTATGTGTTTGTACCACAATTTCAATTTTCAATTTCCCAGATGTTCATTTACGCGAAGCTAGTGAAGATTCTGCTAAAGATCTTGGGCCAGAGCATAGGACCCCACCAGAGACACGAGAGCTTCGTTGAGCGGATCGCTATTTATCTGCTCAACTCTCTCGCTTGCCAGGTGGAAGGGTGGCATAAGAGACTCGTTGGTGATCTTGGGGCGATGAAGGTAAATTACTTTTTTTATTTTTAAATCATAACAACCCACATGTTACTAAAGTATCATACCCCGTACAGCGCATGCTCCAACTGATCCGCGACCGCCTCACCCGCCTCGAGTGCGACGACGTAATGGAGATAGCCTGGTCAACAATGTGGAACGTCACAGACGAGACCCCCGAGAACTGCGAAAAGTTCCTCAAGAACGAGGGCATGGTGTTGTTCCTCAAATGCCTCCAGACGTTCCCAAACAAACCGGAACTCCTGAGGAACATGATGGGACTACTCGGTAATGTCGCCGAGGTCGGAGCTCTGAGGAGACAGCTGATGACTTCAGAGTTTATATCTGTGTTTTGCGAGCTGCTAGATTCGACTCAGGATAATATCGAGGTGTCGTATAATGCTGCTGGGGTTCTGGCTCATATCCTGTCTGATGGGGAGGAGGCGTGGGGGATTGCTAGTCCGAGTAGGAACGTTATTCAGGAGAGTATGGTGAGGAATGTTAATCGGTGGAATATTAACTCGACGAGGAATATTAACTACAGGTTAGGGTTTTTTATAATTGTTTTTGTTTGCGTTTATGAGATTTGTTAGTTAATTCCGTGTTGATGTGATTCACAGGTCATTTGAACCGATCCTGAGGCTGTTGAGGATCAGCCACACCCGCGAGTGTCAGCTGTGGGCGTCGTGGGCACTTGCTAATCTCACCAGAGTTTACCGTAAGTGCTTTTGAACAATTTCAAGTACGTAGAAAATTACGAAGCTCCAGAATGAACACTAAAAAAAACAATTTAAAAAATTGCAGCGGACAAGTACGTCCCACTAGTAGAAAAGGAGAACGGCTTGTCCCCCCTCCGCGAGCTCCTCGAAGAACCACTAACCCCATCAACGTCAACAGTGATCCAAGAGGACGTGAAAAAGTACGCCCGCATAGCGCTGAGGAACGTCGACGAATACAACAAGTCAGGCCAGATCGACCTGAACAGTTTCATGGACGGTTGAATGAACTCGATTTAAGGAAATATAAAGCTTTATATACTTCGCGGAAAAATATTCGTTTTAATTTAACATATATATATATATAAACTATAAATATGGAAGAGAAATTGTTATTATCGCATGTACACGAGAAAGTGTCGTCAGAATAAAAAATATTGTATAAAAAGTATTTAGAGTCCAGAGTGTTTCGCTACAGTGATGTCATCGCTGGGGGTCTTGCGTACGCCTTTGGGATGAATCCGTATTTTCGTTGTTTTGGGGCGTATGCCCATAGCCAGCCTTCGACTGTCTGGTGGAGGAGGTCGGCGTAGACCCAGTCGCCGCGGCGGACTGAGAGGTCGTCGGGGGCTTGGGCCTGTGTTCATGACCAGACGGGTTTAGTTTAGTTTTTATTTTTAAGATTAATTTGACGTTGGTTAATTATGAACTCACTTTGTAGTCGTAAAGCATGACAAGCTCAGTTCCGTACTGCTGCTGCGGTGGAGAATGTGACTGGCTACCAAACTCTGGTGGGGACACTTGGACTCCACCTGGGGTCGTTGGGGTTGTGGCACATGATGTCGGCACTGAGGTTCCTTGCTGTGGGGGTGATGGGCATGCCTGTTGCTGCGAATTTCAGAACATTTGCATTCAAAACATGTTCACCATTTTAGCAGTACCCCAACTTCAATAAACATAAGCGCAAACTCACCACCTGAGCGTCCGAGTAGTGGTGTCCCCTCTCGTCAATCTGCTGATAAGTGTTCTGCTGATCCTGCCCCTGTTGATGAGTAAGCGGGTACACGAACGCAGACGGCACGAACCCCTCCTGACCGTCAGACCTGACGACATAGAACCACTCCGGGTCATCCTTGTTGAGCACTGTGAGGATCTCACCCCTCTCCACGTTCACGTCGTTCTCGTCTCGAGCGGTAAACTTGTAAAGAGCAATGTACCGGGTTGGACTTGGGTCCTGCAACCAAACCATTCAAATTACAAACTGAAATTCAACCAATAATAATTCTCCAAAACTTATTACAAACCTTATAGAACGGCACAGTTCCAGTCTCGATGCTCCCCCTCACCCCACCCTGTCCAGCTCCTATCCTCAAGCTCTCGTTATCGAACCGTTTCCCCCTCTGCTGGTCGTGGTGCCCTAGTGCCATGTCAGCGAGTGGACTACCATAAGCGGCGCAGTACGAGTGCGGTATAAACCCTTCCCTACCCCCACCTTCATCCACACAACTCACCCCGTTCGGAAGCTGCTCGAGTATCACGTAAACCCAGTCATTTTCCCTGTACAGGATAGACACGACAGACCCTCTCTTCACCTCCAGCTCATCATCCACGCAGGGGGTGAAGTCGTGGAGCACAACAACTCGAGCTTCAGGTGGGATGCCTATGAAAATGCACTTGCATTTTTTAAACAATTTACAAAAATCAAAACTCAATTAAAGTAGAATAAGAAAACGTACCAGCCTCCTTCTCGATCCCAACCCGAACCAAAGTCTCGATACTAGAGCTCCCAGTAATCCTCCCAGGCCCCCCAGGATTCCCCCCACCCCCATCACTCCTACTCTCAACGACCTGACTGACATGCTCGTTATGATGATCCCCAATGATGCTGTTTACCGTCGCACTGAGAAAAGACCGTTTCTTCCCCGGATCCCCTCCATTCTGTTTCTTCTTCCTCGCACCACTGCTCGAGTTACTCCGGATGCGAACGGGACAGAGGAACGCCATTATAAGTATAACCTTAATTTAATTTTAAAAACGTGTAAAAAATTTAAGAGAAATTCTTAAAAAATGAAGAAAAAAAAACAACCCTCAATCCCATCAATGCTTTAAACCAAGTGCTCATAGAATCAAATCAGTACAAGCTCACGAGAAAGGAATGCACACAGAATCGCACAGGTGTGTATTCACCCCTATCACACTACCTGACTCTCTGATTCCGCTTCAGGGTCTCTAGAAGAAAAAATCACTTTCAGGTTTTCAATACGCTTGCAGGATAGGAGAAGGGGTTGGGTTCAAGATTGTAGTCACACCTTCTTCACTAGATACTCGGTGTACAGAGAGGATGCGCATTGGATCTACTCGAAACTGGTTTCTACCTAGAACCGTTTTCGAAAAGAATTGAATCTGAAAATTGCGATTTTTATGAATTGGGGTTCATGAATATTCGGATGAATGAGTAGTCTCGAGTTGCCCCAAAGGTGCAAATATTTGATGATTTTCTATGCATAAATAAAGTAAATCAAAGCAGCAATGATTTTATCCTGCAGTAAAGAGATCAATAAATAATTTTTTTAATTTCCACATCTTCAAATCACAATCTTCTTCCCCGCTCCACCCTGCTGTCCCGCCCCCTGCTGCGTGTTTGACGCATTGTTGTTGTTGTTGAGAGCCCTTCCACCGGCTACATTACCCCCACCGACTACCACACTCCCAGACTTGCTCCCTCCGATGATCCCGAGCGAGTCCCCGATAGAATTGTAATACTGGTTAACGTGAGAATTAAGCGGTGTGTTTGTGAGGTACTGGGTTGACGACTTGTTGTTTGGGGTGAGGAGGATTTGTGGGGTGAGTGGGGTGTTTGCTGAGTGGGCGTAGCATTCGGTGTTTGTCATCTGTTGGGGGGAATTAGAATTTCGTTAGGTTTAGGAACTCATAGTTTTTAAATAATTCACATAAAAATAGTCAAAAATACCCAAGAAATGATCTGAGCGGCAGCAGAGAACTCGTTAGAGCTCGCGAGACTGAGCAGCGTCCCATCAGACCAGAAAGCGTTACTAGTGCCCTCCCTCCTCACGAGATTCACGTAGAGCAGGAACCTCCAAAAGTCCTTATCGATGATGCTCTTGACGACCATGTCCTGAGTGACGTGGGCAGGGTCCCTTGGGAGGAACTCGAGGTTCTCGTACTTCCGCCTGATGTAGCTTGACCGCTCGTCTTGAGAGCAGCTACTCGCCGGCTTGGCGTTCGCGGGGACGGTCGCCTCGTAGATCTTGTTCGCCTCCGTATTTGATTCGATTGACTTGAGGGGGCTTATCACGTGGTTGCTGGAGATTAATTATTTCGTTAGATTTAGATGCATGTCGATTATGAATAAGTTTAAAGTTATTAATTTAATTAATTACCTCATCTCATCAAGCTCCATACTCCTGACCTTACTCAGATGCACCCCAAGGTTCCTGTGAACCCCCGAACAAGCGATGCACACGACAACGCAGAGATTCAAACTGGCCCAGTACCCACCCCCTTTACTCAACACAGCACTACAATCAGCGCAAACGTGATTAGCCCGCTTGACAGCCCCAACCTCCTCCTCACTCGCCCCCTCATCCCTCCTCGAACTAACCCGATCGCTGATATTAGCCTGCAGACTCTTGACAATCTGCTCCTCAATCAACTCCACCCACTCGTCCCTCTCCCCCTTGGAACTAGTCTCGAAATCCCACTGCTTCGATATCGAGACGAGCTGGAACCCGTACGCCTCCTCGGGCTGAACGTTGAACGTCTGCTTCTTCAAACTGAGCGTTGAGAGGCTGTCAGTTATGGTTTTGACGTTGTGGGCGTGATTCCTCGTCAGCTTCACTGTGACGTGCTTCAGCTCGACTTGTTTCCCACTGTTCGGGTTGTCCATGTACTGGTTGATGTGGTCGAAATACTCGAGCTTTCCCTCGCTTATCGTCACGTACTTTTTCTTCCACTTTTTGTTCGTAATCTTGGAGTTTGAGTTGTTCGACTTTTTGAGCAGGTAACCTTGCTTTATCGGGATTGTGCGGCCGGAGCCTAGGTCCTGAGTTGCGGACTTGAACAGGTTGCTTCGGCGTCTAAATGGAAATTGTAAATTGTGGTTCAGAACAGAATTCAATTTATGATAAATTATGAGTTAAGAATTTTTAAATAAATTATTATCCCCCACCTAAACTTCCTACTGCTAGTAGGAGTGCTGAGAGGAGTACTATTCTTATCGCTGAGACTACTGTTAGACCGCTGCAGATGAGTAGTAGGATGAGGTAGAAGGTTCGTCGACGGAGGTCCCATAACAGTCCGCTTGTTAACGATCATGCTGCAAACCTCACTAAACACCAGGTCAACGTTCATCCCAGTCCTGACGTTACAGTGAAAATAGCCAGAGTGAGGAATCTTCTTAAACTCCTTGATAAACTCGAGCGAGCTGGGAGAACTGGAAGGTACAGACTCATCGACACTGACGAGCACGATGGGTATCTCGTTCAAACTTCTGTAGTTGGCGAACCGTGTGATGTAGCTGAAGCAGGTGTTTGTAGTCTGGGGACTGCTGGCGACGAGGATGAGCGCATCTGTCCAGTGGGTGAATTGGAGTTCTGGGGGACCTCCCTCGTCGCGGAGGAGGAGCAGGTACGGAGCGTTGTTCACTATTATCTCTTTCTTGAATCTACCTCCCTCGGGGGAGTTGTCTTGTACGTACTGGTTTGTTAGGTAGCGGTGCACTAGCGTTGACTTTGGGGAGGTCTGGGAGCCTAGTAGACCTACGTGGAGTTCTGATACTGAACGGGATAGGGTCCACTCTTGCGAGTTTACGAAGCAGTCTGTTTTTTTTAAATTTAAATTAAATTAATTTAATAAAATAAATAATTTAAAGTTTGTTAACCACAAAAGTCCATTTAATCAACTACCTTCAATATTGACGACATGATCCCGAATAGCCTGAGCAATCACAGGATCCCCAACCTGTTCGAGCAACTCATAAATGGAGTAGATACTCGGATGAACAGACTCGAACCTATGTATCTCCGACCGAATCGACAAGCTGACGATACTCGAAGGGTTCGACGACGTCGCCGATGCTGACGTACTCGTGTGGGTGGGCAGCGCACTCATGTTTTATAATTTTACCCACACATGATGACTTCCAAATAAAACGACAACTTTTACTCAATTAAAACCTCCACAACCACACCGATATGTTCCTTTACTCCATCTCGTTCAAAATAACACGTCAAATAGTCGAAATACTTTAGAGAAAATAATAATCAACCTCGAGTAACGAAACCTCTGTTGCGGGATAATTTCTTTAAAAAAAAAACCTGATATGCATGAGTAGAGTGGTGGCACACAAAAACGGTACTCCTCGTCGAACCAGCGGAATAAATACACTCAATCAACATCAATAATAAAAAGAACTTTTTTTTTTGCCGTTTCTCGTTGCAGCAGCTCACAGCGCTTTTTCTTCACACATAAACAGATTTATTCGGGCTCTTCTTCTTCTTCTTTTTACTATGCTGTTTGGTTTGAGGAGGTGGAGTGTACACACACAGTATGTACCTACTCGTGTGTTTATACACTTTAATAGCGTTTATGGGATTGAGTGAGTGCAGTCTGTCTGTGTATTTTTTTGGACTGTTTATTAATGTGGAGCAGAGCAGCAACCTGAATTTTATCCAGAGACGATAGACGTTCCAGACAAATAACGTCACCGCTCAACATTCCGCAACTTAAACCTCAATCCCGTTAATTATCAAATTAAACCCCATTAAAAAACATGCCTTCTCAACAGCTACTCTATCACACCCGTTTTTTTTTCAAAACCCCAAGCTTTCTATTCTCATCATCATGATCGCATTAAAAACCAAAGCTATCAACCCAATTACCCACAAACACACTCATCATAAGAATCCGCCGAGATAAGCGCGACGACGACGGGAAGCGACCTTATAATCTCGAATCTACGCTACTTTTCTTCTTCTGATCGCAAAATTAAAACCGCAACACATGAACTTTATGAAATGAAATTATGAAAAATTGATTAGAGGAAACCCCGCAACACTCGTTGCCATACATACGTGACGATGACGAATGTAAACGATATACAGTCAGCACAACAAGAGTGAAGAGAAAGTGCTGTGCTCCTGCTACTTGCTGTTCAAAATGGAGAGTAGCGAAAAAAAAACTATTCCATGCAAAAAAAAATACACTCCAAGACTCCAACCTGCAGAAACCGAAAAGGCAAGGTTGCGTGTTCCACATCTCTGCACCAAACATCCTCCCAATCCTGCGGTTATGCAACATTTACCGCATTAAACACGACAATGCGACAAAAACGTTTAAACTCGAACAATTTCATATATATTTATTTTAAACTCCGGAAAAAACTCTTTTACAACGACGATCGAAGAAAACGGTCACTTTAAAAAAAATCTCCATCAAGCTTAACATTCGAACAATAAGTTAAATTGATAAATTACACGCTAAACGCTAAACACTAATATCGCCACTAGTAAACCGCGTAAGAACGAGCTCCAAAGTCCAAAAACCCCTAAGTACGACGCAACGAGTATACAAATCACAATTAAAAAACCTTAAACGCTTAAAAACATCCACACACGAGGCGTAACAATTTGTCTTTTCATAAATTCATTCGAGAAGAAACTACAACGGCAAGGATCGTAAAGGATATAATATGGAATGAGATTGCACAGAAATTAATTAAGTTTTTCAAATAGAACGAGTCACCCCCTAAAAAAAATTTCCATCAAACTAGAAATTCTTGAACCAGCAAGAAAAATCAAAAGAACATCCACTAAGAATCAATCGCGTTAAGTCATCTCAACCCCGAGCACATGCCGCACCCGCTCGTAAACAACATAACTGATACTAACGGCAGGAGCGACTTTCATAAAGTTAGGCATGAGCCCCCTATACAACCCGATGACCCCCTCAGTTTGCATTATATTTTTGAAGAGACCCGACATCGAGTAGTTTTCTATCGTCGTGCTGGCCTGTAACCTCGTCCTGACTAGAGCTAGCGGGTAACTAGCTATCTGACCGCAGGCCGAGCTTACAGTCCCGCAGGCGAGGAGAAGCATCACGCCTGGCTGCTCGTTGCTAGCTACGTTGCTTCTGGCAAGGTAGTACTTTTTTAGGGTTTCATAGATTGCGAGATCCGCGCCGGCGTAGGGTAAGATCCCCAGGAGGTTCGGGAGGTAGCCTCTGTAGAACACCTTGAAGCCCTCTCGTTGGTACATCTTTAGCGTTAGGTCGATAACGCCCTTGAACTCGCCTAGTGGGGGTTTCAAAAAATATTTATCGTTAATCGTAGTTCTAGTCGCATAGTATTGATCGTACATAGTAATTCGAACAACAGCACAAACTAACCCGTCTTCCTAAGCGCCAACCTCGTCTTAACGACCTCAAGCGGGTAGATCAGCGTCTGAGAAAAGGCGCCAGCAAGCGACCCCGCGACGAACCTCTCCTCAATTCTGAGCTCCCTATTCGAATTCCCTTTAATGAACCTCTTCCCCTGCTCATAGGCCATGAACTTGAACGCCGACTCGGGCGCAATCTTTATGACATTGACACCATTTCCCCTCCACAGGGAGAGGACCCCACCCTCCTGGATCATCGAACGCAAACAGCTCCTCAGACCACCCATCGACTTTCCATGGACCTGTGTGGAGGGAATACAGAATTTTTAGGAAATTGGAAAACAGAAACGTTAAAATTTTAAGAGAACCAAGTACTAGTTTTCGACCCGTGCGTACATTTACAAACGTTCAGTAAACCCACCTGTAAGAACACTTTAATCCTGTCAAGAGGAGCAGTACTAGTCCTACTGACAGCCCCTGCAACCCCACCAGCGACAAGGTGCCTCCACCACATCCCCGTCTGCATCTCCTGCACCGTGAAATCGTCAGGAACCGCAGTATCCTCACCTATATCCAGGTACTGCAATTAACAAACAAACATTTTAGAACAAATTCAATTCAACGAACAATTCAACTTCCAATTTAAAAAAACGCACCGTAGCATGCCTCCAGTATCTGAGCACATCAGTAAGCGAGTCAACATGTGGACTAAGAATCAGGTAATCCCTCCAGTCCTCCCACGAAATCTCCAAGCTCCCATCAGGCATCGTCGTGTAGTCCCCCATGAACTTGCCCTTCCCCGTGACCTTCCCCCCACCTCCACTCCCCCTCTCGACTAGTACATCCCCACTCAGCATGTCCTTACCAGCCGCCTCTGCGATAAACTTTCCACCACTACCTTCAGCGATCCTGTAAGGAAATCAAATCAAAATATTAAAGCACCTCAAACAAAACACCAACACCAAACCCACCCAAAAAAAGAACCCCCAACACACACCTCCGAATCATGTCCTTAACCTCCTCCTCATTCCTAAACTCAATCCCAAGTTGCTCCTTACAAACAGATATAATCTCATTAAGATCCAACTTCCCATCCCTATTCCTATCAATATTATTAAACACAATCTTCAGCTTCTTCTCATGCTTCCTCGCATACTCTATAAACTCCTCCAAAGTTATATCCCCACTGTCATTAGTATCCCCCTCACTAAGAATCATATTAGCCTGCACATCCGGCCTATTGATCCCCCTCCTCTTCAGAGCAAACGCTAGATCACTAATATTAATCCTCCCATCCCCATCATGATCCAGTTTATTGAACAACCTCTGGAACCTCACAGTATCCACCTCATCATCAGAACCACGTGGAGCAGCACCCCCACCAGAGGGTTCACCGACCTCACCCAATTTCCCCATTTACGACTGACTAGAATAGAAACCCAACGATATCTTCAGAAAACCCCCCCACGACACATTCTCAAGTGGAGAACCGGTTTAGCGAAATATCAGAACAAAAACAAATCAGCTGACTCAATGCACTTTTTTTGCACGTAAAAAACGAACCAATTCTGAGCACAATTTTAAGTATCAAGGCCCCTAAAAATAAACCCCGTCACCCCATCCCTACCGTCCGAAAATAAATTATAAAAATCTAAACCTATCTACCCGCTACAACCGTGTAAACAGTTAAAAAAGAGACCACGCGTCCAGCCCACCCGCACTATACACCACCCATTCAACAGCGAGACTGCAGCAGTAGATTCAAAAACCCACCCCGACACACA
>JAQIXW010002633.1:0-14922 GCA_034700685.1 Willowsia buskii | reverse complement strand
ATGCACCTTCACTCGTACCTGCATAATATGAATGAACACTTTGCATACATGATCTTCTCTGTTTTTTTTTCAGGTACTTTGCCGCTCAACCAATTTCAGTTTTACCCTGCCTTTAGAAAGACTGAGGTTTCATATCACCCCAAAAGCCCCAATTAAATTCATCCATTACACCTTAGTCCAATTCCATAAAACTAACAAGCACGTATTTTTGCACGCTTGTTTTTTTAAATGTATCCCGCCAATAGATTGTCGTGATGATAATGACATAAGCTATAAGAAAATAATTCATACGAAACCTCCCCAGCTCGTCTGCAGGAACCAGAAGAACGGGGAGAGTAATGATCTCATCTCGAGACAAGACTTATGAGGACAAGGTGAGGTCTCCGCAGAAATAATTATGAGTCTCACGTCACCCCAAAAAAACCCAATAAAATCAATCAATTACCCTTGAGTTAAATTCCATTAAGATAACCTAATTACAACTAGTCATTTTCCGATAAACAATCTGCGGATTTATGCTTCAAAATATTTTAGGAATAAACACTAAACGGAGTTGGGGTTGCACATGTAGAAATAAATAGGAGTGATGCATGTCATCCCGAAAGTCTTACTTAATCCACCCAATCATTACATTTAAGACCTAAATTCAATTCATGAAGCTGGACACAAGGCAAAAAATGTGGGAGGTCACTTGCTAAATAAGCATAGCTTACACTGAGGTAGATCCCAATTATTAATTTATGTCGATAGTTGAAAATGGATTCATTATTTATTTCACATTTATGGTTCTCGAGAAGATCATAAAAAACTGTAATTTGCTCGGTAATTATACCAGTTAATTTATAATTGTTGATAAAGTAGGATAACTGGATAGTCAGGAAAACTAAACTTAACATTTACATAATAATAAACAATTATGTATTTAATTTTGCTGGGTTAACTATCGCTAAAATTAAAAATAACATGGATTCTCAAGTCGCCCCTACAAAACTTTTGACATCTTAAACGCTTTCATTACAAGCTTAAAAGCATTAAAAGCATCTCTGGCTGAATATTAGCACATTATTATTATTATAATATAGCACATATTATTTCCTAGTGGATTTATTTTTATTTTTAACTCATGCCGCATTCTCAGCAGGAACATAAGAACATCTCACTGACACGTATATACCGCGGGTGGCTACGCGCCAATCAAAATGAAATATATCACATCTGCTAGAGTTTTTCACGTAGATTCCAAGGGTGCTAATCTTAAACCCGAATGGACTAATCTGTGGCGTAGAGTAAAGCATAAATTTTGGACTCCTTCCACGTGTACATGCAACATAGTCAATAGAATCATGTCACTATGTTGCATGTACACAAGGAAGGAGATCACATCTGAAGATGAAGAGGGTAGAAAATATATTTCCCTGAATTAGCAACAAAATAACACAATAAATTTTACTCCAGTCGTATTCGTGGCAAATCATGCAAAAAAATTATATATCTATTACAGCCTTAATAAGCTAATTATCAGAACAATAAATAAACGAAGTTGAGGCAAACCACCTATCACCTAATTTTCACTAAATTCAACTCTGTGGCAAACAGCTACCCGTCCAGAATGCGATGTGAGGTAGGATTGGAACTGCGGGTTAGCTCCAGAATTGATTACCGTTCACGGTACATCATTGGGAAGTGTGATTAAGGCCTTCGTGAGTGGTTAATATCCCCCCAGCGAAAGTGTGTAATCTTCACTTCAAGACGAAAAGGGTTGAACTGAGAATTAATGTTTTGTTTTAGAACTGAAGCAAATATCATCAATTCCAGGAATATTTGAAAACGTGATTTTTTTCTGAAAAACAAATTTACGGAAGGGATGTTGAAAGGTGAGTGGCTTGTTTGAGTGGAGGAAGAATGTATCTTTTTCGTTTAATTATTCATCACTCTATTCTCTACTGTGACGTATAATATTTTTCAGATCAACTTAAACTAACACAATGCACAGTTAATGCTCCATAATCTTTGCTCTCGAAAATCAAAATAGTTTAGAGGTAAAAATTGAACGGAGTCGGGGCTGGCAATTCGAAACTAGAATTTTGACATGTCAGGTTTTAAATGTAAATGACATGATAGCATGAATACGGTGATGACGATAACCGATACGCGTCCTATCGCTTAGCTTATCAAGCAAAGGTGAGATTAGTCAACACTTCGCGTCGCGCTTCCGACGAGGATAACGGCGTGCCACCTCCAATTTGATAAGGTCATGTCATAATCATGTTTTCATGACGGATTTGACAATAAGAGCCATGTCAATTCTGAACTGCGTGAGCACCCCAAATATGATAACCCTTTACCCCAAACTGATAACACGACTAATGTGTGATGAAGACTGTGATTGATAAGCCCACCTTGGCTCTGCGTCCTCTCCAATCACATCCTCCACAGTTCAGAAATCCATTGGCTACCGGAGTCAGGAAAAGGTCCGGGACATGACTGGAAAGCTGGCTTTTTCTTTTGATTATTATTTTGGAATTTAAAATCTATAACCTGGATTGTTAGGCTGAGGAAGAATCTTGTGGAAAGGAAATTGAAATGCGAGTGGCTGATTGGATTGGAGGAAAGAAGCGCATAATATTTTGACTGAAAAAAGAGAAAACTGCTGGAAAGGAGAAGTATTATATTTTGCTGAGTGGACTGTTGCTAAACTTAAAATTGATTCTCAGGTCACCCCTGAATCCCTTGAATTCTTAAACCCAGCAAGTCTACGAATATTAAAGGCATTTCCAGGTCCAGACAATTCAGAACTCGAAAATATCAATTAAGATTATTGTTTTTTGCAAAATCTATATATGTTTTGGTGGTACTAAATAAAAAGTCTCATTTTCACGAACCTTCCTACCAGCGCTTCGGTCGCGGAAATGTGAAAAATTTACATGTCAAATTCCATGTTACGCTATTGAATCTCTATCTTCGTCCAACTTAAATTTGGCAATTACAATTACAAAAAATGAACGGGATTTACATAAATCACTTTCTGCGCTTACTGATAATCCAACCGTCCTCAGATACTGTGAATTGCACATAAAAAATGCTTCCTGATAAAAAGTATTAACTGGATATTATTTCCTGTGTTTTTTCTCAGCATTCTTTTGTTTTTTAATCTTCACACCACTCTCGACAAAACGTCACACTGTTAATTAACCAGCAATTAAAATTTTTAATAAATTTTTCGAGATTTTTTTCTTCTAAAGTGATGCGCTGCTTGTGTACATCGTTTTTTTAAATGCAACTTATAGGCAATTATGCTAACATTACGCTGTACAGACAATTTTATCGCCAAAACAATTAACTTTAAGATGCGCACTGCTTCCTTATTTATGGACCAATTACAGTGAAAAACGATAGCCTGGTGAAGCGCTTATCGGTGCATTCAGTAGTGAAAACGATAAGTCGATAAGTTGTGAAAAAATATGACCTACGATAAGTTCACTGGTCTTCCCTTGTCTCAACTCTCGGCTTCCGGGCCCTGGAAAGGGACCAAATGACCTCGAGGCGCCACTGGAAAGCTGGCTCGTTTTTTGGAACATCATCTTGGAGTTTCCAAAAACCTTGCTTGCTAGGCTGAGGAGGGAATTTGTAGAAAGGAAATTGAAATGTGAGTGGCATTTTGGAGTGGAGGAAAGAAATGCATAATAATATTTTGGAGAAAAAAGGAAAAGCTGCTGGAAAGGAGAAGTATTTTATTTTGTTGAGTGGACTGTCCCTAAACTTAAAATAAAACTGGATTTTCACATCAACCCTGGAAATCTTTCGAATTTTTAAACGTATCAATCAGGTCTACAAATATTAAGAGCATCTCTACTAGTCACATCAAACTTCAGTAAATTTGCAGTCATGTTCCTTCATAGCGCAAAAGAAAGCACCTTAGGAATGCTAGACCAGTATATATTATGAATAATAATTAAACGGAGTTAAGGCTATCTTCGAAACACTAAACTTTTAACATGTGAGGCATTTAAATTTTGTTGTAAATTTTCTAAGAATAACACGAATACAGTGATTATGAGGACAGATAAATTTTCAATCATTCTGCTTATCGAGGTCAGATAAGAGCTCTCACTGAGGGAACTGCACTCGTCTTAAATTAATTTAGAGAATTGATGGACACACAAGTTCTAAATCTGTTGAGATTCAATGAAAATTACGAAATAATTATATATAGTCTATTATGACTTTTATGACAATTTGTATAAAACTCGCTACCCGCAAAGTAAATAAACTAGAGTAAACCTGATCTTGATGATAACGGCTTATGATAACCTACCTATCAAGTTTTACGAAAATAGTTCATACAACACCTCACCAAACTAGTCTACAAGAGCCTGAAAAATGGCGAAAATAATGATCTCGAGACATGAGTGAAGGTAGAGTGATGTCTTAGCTTCAGCAAAATTCCCACAAAAGCCCCAATTATTAATCCCTTACACTTTACTTGTATTCCATGCAGACAAGCACAATGCACAAACTTTGCGTTTACGGTCCCATGTAATCTTTAATTTACATTTTCTAATCATGTCAGAGGTAAAAACTAAACGGAGTTGGGATTTCACATCTTGGTAAGTGAGATTGTACATAAAGCACTTAACTAATTGTCAATTAAACAAAGAGAAAAGTGACATGTGAAGAAATAAATAAATAAACTTTATTGAGAGAATTGTCGCAACATTTAAAATTAAAATTTGTATCTCAAGTCACCCCCGTAAATGATTGACATCTTAAACGCTTCCTATAAAAGCGTACAATTATTAATGGCACCTCTATCTAGATAAGCATATGAAAATACTGAGATTTGTAAAAAATGTGAAGCAAGTGGACTTCTTTGAAATTTCAGTCATGCGATTTACACATTCTACTGTCTGGGTGTGTATCAAATTATGAAAAATTAATTCATCTACAATATCATGACGGCTATCATTGCTTCATTGCATCTGCGGTGCCAAGCCATGACTCAAAATTAAATAAAGTTGAGAAAATAGATTTTAGATTTTAACAATTTTAAAAAAGAAAGTGAAATGAGTAGGGTTTTACTCGGAGCTCGAACAAATTTGGAATGATTTTTGCTTTTGAGGGATTTTAAGGCAAAAAAACAAAGTAAGCTTGCGATAAGGACAAGGTTCTCGTCTCAAACAGTGCAGGTACTTGTCCGCAGTTGTTAACGTGGCTTGGTATGCAGAATGGAAAAAAATTATTCGTAGGAGCTCCTATTCCTTTTCCTCACATTTTGGGTCAGTCTGGTTTTGTTGGTGAGTGAAACTTAACGATCATGAAACTGCTGGATCTGGCCAGTTTTGCAATAAATGAGTACTGAACCCTTCTTTACTCAGGTTTTTTATCAATCGCAAGCGGAATTCTTTTGAATTGCCAGATAAGTGCAGGCCATGTTGTTTTTAACACTACAGGATGCACAAGAATGCGTGGACTCATTCTCAGTGAACTTTAAAACAATGTGAACGAAACTTTCAAGTCCATAAAATAGACTGAGGCTTGTTGGTGTTTGTTTAAATGGCATAAGCATTTCATATATGTGTTGGCATTGTGTTTGGGATATATGATTCATATAGGTCTGGAATCTTACTCGAAAGAAATCCAATACAGTATAGGAATTGAATCGTTTTCACTGTTTATAAAATACATAATAATTTGTTTACTCATTCAAAATGGAAAAAGTCCACCTTCGGTGCTATGTAAAGGAGGACCGGCGTTCGTTCTGAACTGTGGGTTAGCTCCAAAATGGATTTCCGTTCACGGTACATCATAGGGGAGGAGCATTAAGGCCTTTGTGAGTGGTTAAGATCCCCCGAGCAGAAGTGTGTAATCTCCACTTCAAAACTAAACTGGGGGAACTGAGAATTAACATTTTGTTTTAGAACTGAAGCAAATATCATCAATTCAAGGAGTATCTGAAAACCTGTTGTTTTTTTTTGCTGAGAAATAAATTTACGGAAGGGAAATTGAAAGGTGAGTGGCTTGTTTGAGTGAAGGAGTGAAATACATAATATTTATCCGTTCATGCTAACTTAACAATCATTACAAACTCCAATCTGTGCAGGACTATTACGAATATTATTTTTCCTATTATTTTAGGCTCACATCAAATTCCATAAGCCAGAAAAATCTTTGACAACAACAATCAAATGTAAAATTAAAGATAAAAGTTAAGCGGAGTTGGAGCTCGCAAAATGAAACTAGAATGTTGACAACTCCAACTCCAACTCCAACTTGACAATGTTGGTTTTAAAATGTAAATCCCCACATGATAACATGGATACCGTGATGATGATGATGATCGATAAGCTTTCTATCACTCGGCTTATCAAGGACAGATAAGATCAGTCCCAACTGCTGAGACACCAGCAGCTTTCTCTACTAAGGCATGAGTGACTATGGTAACTGCACTCTCCAGAAGTGCGCGTACCATTTCCTCCAAGAGCCAAGAAACTCTGAGCTGCGTATGCACTCAGATATGATATGATAACATTTAACCCCCAACTGATAACACGGCTAATGTGTGATGAAGACTATGATTGATAAGCCTACTGCAAATCTGTTTCCACTCCAATCATACCCTCCACAGTTCAGATACTGCTCGGCTCCCGGACCCAGGAAAAGGTCCAAATGACCCCGAGACATGACTGGAAGGCTGGCTTTTTTCTTCCTCATCATCATTTTGGAGTTTCCAAAAACAAAGCTTGCAAGGTTGAGAAAGCTACTGGTGGACAGAAAATGGAATTGTGAGTGGCCTTTTGCGTGGAGAAGCGAATTGTGTAGTATTTTTACAGAAAAAGTGTAAGCTGTAAAGAGAGATGTTTTATTTCTATTTTCTGTTGAGTGGACTGTTGCTTAATCCAAAATAAAATGAGATTCTCACATCACAACTGAAACTTTATTTAATTGTTTTAGCAAGCTTGATCGATTCCTTGCAACTTAATTAAAATTTTTAATCTATGGTTCACTTTCACAAAATATTTTAAGAATAAAAATCAAACGGAGTTAAGGATCACAATCCAACAACAAAATTTGGATAAGCGAGGTATGTAAATTAATATTTTTTTTTGTAAATTTCCGACGAATAGCATGACTACCGTGATGATGACTCCCCAAAATATATTGGGATTTAATGAAAATTACGAAATAATTTTATATAGCCTATTATGACTTTTATGATAATTACTGTTAAACGCCTTACCTGCATAGTAAATTAATTAGAGTAAGCTTAATTGTCAGTTGCGACATGACCAGTCGAGCTTAAAATGCATCTGTTCTGCTCCAAATACAAAAATTAGGCAAACATTTAAATGGAGTTGGGACCGTTTGTACATTGTTTGTCACACAAATGTTGTCTTCATCAGAGCTATAATTTTGAACGAGTTGTTTGGAGTACACAATTCCCTCCAATAATTCTTCAATACAATCCTTGAATTACCAGAAAACACTCCAATCCACAAATGGAAACTAAACGTGGTTGGGATTCTCTATGCACCACCAGTATTATTATTTCACATGTTTGTTTTTTAATATAGGTCGCAAAACAAGAAGATAAACTTCTCTAAAATTAAAATTAAATTGAATTCCCAAGTCAACCCTACAAAATTTCAACATCTTCAACGCCTCCGTTAAAACCTTACAAGCATTAAAGGCATCTATAGCCAGTTAAGCACATAAAAATATTGAGGTTGAAATAAAAATTTGTAAAGCAAGTGGTCTTTATTAACTGTTGGTAACGATGAAATCGTTTGAAAAACAGTTAATGAAGTAATCCCTTACTACCTACATACCTATTAAAATTCGAGTTCTCACGGAGGAGAGAAGTGTATAGTTTTTTGAGAAAAAAAGTAGAAAGGAGAAAATTTCAAGAAAATATTCTTAAGCAAGATGCTGAAAACGGTCTCAAATCCAAGAGCGATTGAACTCATGTGAAGCATGAAAATCCGAAAGTAGAGTGACTTGCTTTCACTTTCTGAAATTTTACTGCATTTATAAATATGCCAAATACATGTGTAAATTATTACACTTCTCATTCAGATAACCATCGGTGGAACACGTACTTTAACTCTTATGTAACCATTTTCAGGGGGCATAAAAATTAAACGGCGTCTTGTCGAATAATATAACCAAAATGTTTGGTTTTCCGATTTTTCGTTTTCTGTTTTCTGTGAGGTGAAGTGTGAAATCTTCTGTAATTAATAGTTGATTTCCAGAAACAGCAGATAGTCAGTGAATAAAGTCCCAAGGTACCCCAAATCTATTGAGATTAAATGAAACCATAAAAGTTTTGGAAAAAATGTTTTTTATTGCAAAAAATGAAAGAATTAGAACCGGCATAATTGTGTGGATTCGCGCATGTCAAATATTTACTGACTTTTGCACATATTGGTGGGACTACCCTGCTGAATACTTTCAAACTGCACACGACTTACAATCATTAAAGCGACCTGCTTGCTTAATCCTTTTTATTCTCTACGCTCAAAGCATGAAGCTCTATTTTAGTGCTAGAGTAACTAATCTCTTACGATTAGTTATTACGCAAAATATTTGGGGCCTTAACACCTAGTACCGACACCTAACAAACATGTAGAGTATAGAAATTAACAGAGTCGAAATAAATAAAGTTCTAATCATCGAAACTAATCAAAAGAAGTGTTTTGCGCTTATCAGCGTTCCGAACCACGTACGCACATCCAACTACTGAAATCCGCCGAAGATTTAACAAAGTTTAAAAAATCCTACGAAAGGTTTTTCGTAAAAAGAAACTAAATGGATGTAGCATTCCCGCAGGGATTCGGAATTGCAGAAAGATTTAAAGTACGATAATCAAATATGGCCGATATTGTGGCACCGTGAAAGAAAAATCTGTAATTACTCCATTCCATCTTGGGTGCTCGTGAATTCCTCTTTTATCTCTATTATTTATGAATTATCCATCACTACAAACTCGGCTCTATTGTCATGAACGTTACTCAACCAATAATTTAGAACTCGTGTCGTCAAACACACCATTCAGACAATCTTTTGTGCTAAAAACTACAGCAATATGGGATAAAAAATGAACGGAGTTGAAGCTCACACATTGTGAAACTAGAATTTTGACATTATGTGAGTTTGTAAAAGTAAGGTACACTGAATACTAATATGATCATGACTGATAAGCTTCCCATCATTGTCCTTATGAAGGACGGATAAGTATAATAACAACCACTGCGCTCCTCGACCAGAGAAAAACCCTACAGATATATATCCCTCTAAACGCGAAGCAAGTCGAGCATTCTGATCCATGTAGAAGATCACGTTTCTCTCCATATCTTCTCCCCATATAAGTTGATAAAGTCATGAACATAATTTTTACGTGACAACCTTGATCAACTGCATTTTCAAACTAGTTCAGTCTCTGTGACAAATGGCTCCATTGCGATGCAATGTTCCAAAGGTCTCACATAAAGTATATTTAATTCAATTCAAAAGGTTTAACTTGGAAATGCTGAGAATGAAAATTAATCCGACTTAAGACTAGCCATGCGGCACTCACTTTTGACATCAGTGACCGGAGTTTGTGAAAGGATAATGTCCGCTCACAACCTTTGACACGTGTGTAATCTCCTTCTCCAAATGACAACACGAGTAATGTGTGGTCCAGTCCATGATTGATAAGCTCTCTGCCCAACTCTGCTTATCAAGGATGAGTGAGCGCACTCACAAGCTCCCAGCTATGCAAGTTTAAATGCGAGTTTGTCGAAGGCAGTAGATCAATCCCGCCATCAGGTATTTTAATTATTGCGTTAAGTCAATAAAATAAAATAAATAAAAACAATCGAGATCTAATGCGGTCTAATACAGATTGATTTGATTGATTGAAAAAAATACAATAGATAAGTTGCTTGCATACGAATGAAAATGCCTTTAGAGGTAAAAATTCGTACTATTTTCATGCTCTTAATTGTTCAGATCCTAAGATACCTGTTAGCTTAATGGAGGCGTTTAAGATAGGAAAAAACTTCAGGGGTGAATGAAAATCCTGATTTTTAAAACTTTTGCAACAGTCCACTAAATAAAACAAACTTTATTTCTCAGTTTTCTCTTTTTTCTCAAAAAATATTATACGTTTTTTAGCTTGAGCGAATCCTGGACTTCAAAAAATTCTTTGAAGCAGAATATAAATGAATATAAAGGATATAAAGGATTCATTTTTTGAAAGAGTGTACAACATTTCAGAAGGCAGCAACAATGTTTCGTCATCAAATCGATATCTTACTATTGGAAATTGAATTGAGAGAAAATAGTGGAAAGCGGGCATTGGCATAATATTTTTGAAGTTTAGTGAAAAATAATTTTTGAAGTTTTTCTAGAAACCCTGGGTTAGAAGGAAAGAATTGAATATAATTTCAAGAAAAAAAGAAAGTTGGGAAGAGATTCTCCTTACTTGGATTCTGTTGTGTGCACAGTGAAAAGGAAGTTGCTTTAATGCATACACTTTTATTTAACAATTTAGATTTGTTTTATTTGGGTGTTCCGAATACATTGTCAATTTGTCAACAACAAAACAGGCTACATCAGAAATCTGTTCAATTTCAAACAATGATATAGGTTATAATAAAATGAACGGAGTAAGAGCATATCGTGTTTTTTCATCCAAGTTTTTTGGTTACCAACCATTATTTATGGCAAGGTGGAAGTGTATCATTTCTTCCATTAATCTCCATAAGAAATGCATTCCAGAAGAATGATGATAGCCCAAAGTGTTTTCTGAAAATCAGCGCTCCGAAATGCGTGTGCGCTCTAATTCTCCAATTTTAGCAGCGTTTATGTTCATTATTACGTATTACCTCTCATATCCCTCGCCGTGGCTCGATCGAGTCATGGTGATCATGTTTTTATGAGGACCTTAGCTCTTTTAGCGTAATATCTGTGACAAAGAGATTAACATTTGCAGAAATATTTGTGAATTTTAATGCGAATGTGATTTCCACAAACTTTACTTTTCCCACCAGGGAAAGGGGTCCTAGATCGCTTACAATTATAAACCAAATGATCATAACAGATAAGCTTCACATCATTCTGTATACGACATACGTTGACAACACAAAGACTCATCTCCAGGAATAATTGTGGTTATCATGACACCCCAAAATGTCCCATTAATTTCAAGTATTTTTTACCTCCATGAAGATGCACACTAATGAGAATCCTAATAAGTTATTTCTTTTAATGTTAAAAAATATATCGAATATTTATTTCATATTTTTATTGCGGGGAAGGTTACTATACAATTGTGATTTTTCAGTTATGGTTACATCGGTTAGTTAATAATTTCTGTTAAGTAAGGATTGTAAACTTGACAGAATCAATGATAACTTTTAAGCTTCTAGTCTAAAACTTCATTCATAACTGGAATCTGCAGAATTTGTAAATACCAAATGTTGCAAAGAAAAATTTACAGAGCTTTAAGTTAACCAAACGGCACCAATTATTTGACATATGCGAAAATCTTTCATTTAATTTCATAAACGACCCAAATTATTGCAGACTATTGAATATTTATTAATTCTTTCAATTCCTCAATTTTTGTGGAGAATTAAGACATTCCAAATTTAATAACTTTTATGGCAAAAATTGTTATTTACGGAGCATCTAACTATGTCGGGGATGTAACTATTGCATTGACCGAAACGTTAAAGAGAATAAAACGGAATCAGCAAGCATGTCTCTCTAATGATTGTGCTAAAGCTTTTCAAATAAAATTTTAAATGACCCTGGGTTCACATGTGAAAAGCTATTTTGGCAGGGAAGTCGAAGAAGACATTTTCATGACCTGTAGTTATCATACACTTATATAAACAGGCCATAAAAGTTGGATGGAGTCGGGACGAACCAAATGACATTGTTTGGTTATCGCTGTGGCATTAGTGAACATTTTTGTAGTGGATTTTTGAATGCTTGTTACTTCATTTAATCTCAATAGCTTTGGGGGACCTTCAGATTTGTTACTGGTCAGCTGCCGCTGTTGTCAATTAAAGTTTAAGCACCGGGAATTTTACACTCCAGCCTCACCGATGACGAACAAAGCGGATGTACAAATATTTTGATAGTATGGTGCAACCCGACTTCGTATAACTTTTATTCTCTCAGCATACGAGTATTGTACAACAACAGGTCTCTCTTTCATTTGGTTAGAACAATGATTAGCGACAAATCAATTGCTCAATTTTTCATTACTGTAGTGGATTGAGTCTGCATGAGTGAACAAAAATAGAGAGAGGAATATGCCTGAAATACTCCCAATTTTACAAACCCCAAGGATTAATTAAATCTATCGATTTTTCATTACGTTGTTACAGTTTCGGCAACCCCTAACTAATGCAACTAAACAGGCCATCAATTCTAAGCAATAAAATGCGAATGAATGATCAATTCCGTGAATTTTGTCCATAAATCATTGAAACATGTGCTTAATTTTGCAGATACCGTTCACTTTTATTCAACTAATAACAAATTAGGAACTTAAAGTGCAAACAATTTTCGGAGCTCTGATAAGCACAAAACACTCATAGAATTTATCGCGTCTCCGAAATGGAACTAACCTATACTAAACTATTAGGGATGGAGGAGGTTTTTGTAATCTGATATGCTTAAGTAAGCGTTGAAGATTCCGAAAAATTTCAGGAGGCTGATGTATGAATACCATAATATTCTACTTTTAGAAAATGCTGAACGACCCCATTGAATGCGGAGAAATTTGAAATCCAAACTTCCAAATACATTTCCGAGCCCCGTTCTTCACGATACATTTTGGTTATCTTGACATAAAATTTCAATGCAGGTTCATGTGTGTAAAGCAATATTATAAAAATTTCTCTGTACTTCTGATTTTGCATGACCAAAAATCATAATCGCGTGTATGGTTGTAACTGCGTGTAATCATAATCGCGTGTATGGATTCATTCAACAGTGTAATGCTTCGATTACCAAAGTAAAACGTCATTCATTTTCTCTATACCGCTTCATCTGTAGATAATTAGCTAATTATGAAGGTGGTGAGTAACAGCATTTAAAAAAATAAGTCTTCCCTTATCTCCTTCGAAAAGTTCAATCTGTTTGCATGATTTTCTATGTTTCGTTTTGCCTTTTTTGGAGAACGCACTAGAATTTACTCTAATTTTTAGGATAATTCCATTGTACCTTTCGGTGTCTAAGATAAGGTTGCAAGTGAAAACCTCCATAACCAAAAATAATTGTTGCATGAATTGTCCCAACTCCATTTTATTTTAAAGTGGCCTAATCTTTATTAGTTACGCATCAGGTTTTCAAGGTCCGGGTATGAAAGTAGTTAAGATGGCATAACTGAGATAGATATAATAATCCGTAAAAACCTTTCCAATTAGATATCTAAACACCCACCCCAAAACCTGAAAAAGTGTTTCTCTTGCATCTCACGATACCGCACACCAATGATTACTACGTATGCAATAAAATGCAGGAGTTCAAATAATTTCCAGTGAATCTAAGTATAAGTAAGGCAAATTTATTTTATTCTAATTTTTAGGGGAGATTAGTTCAAACAGAACTGCGTGTCGAATTGCGAATCCTTTTGCACATTTCTTATGCTCTCAAGCATGTGAATAATTGAAAATCTCTTGCCTGTCTTAGTTCACTTCTTGAGGCTTATTTTGACCTTGACCTTATTTTAAGCCTTTAACTTTAAAAGATTTAAATCCAATAGTATGAGAATGAGAAGATACATCGTTCATGAAATGTTTGCAACGGAACACAGGGCATATGTGGCCTCATTCTTCTATATTTTTTACACTGATCATTTTTCTTATTGATATTTCTGAAATTTGCAACAGTTTTTTCAGAATATTTGCATTTCTGCCTTTACAATTAACATTTCAATCGCTTCTTTGTCAGTTTTGAATTAAAAATATGTTTTAGCTACACACCTGTTCGCTTTACAGTGATAGAACTGATGTTAGAAATATTTTAATGGCACTGAGTTAAATTATTTGATAACTTTGATAGCTTTTTATATCTGGGAGTTCTATAATTGCCATTAACAATTTTGACCTGGGACGAGATTGGGTGTCAGGAAGATAACCAAAGAGCTTTTGAATGCAGAAAAGAATTACGTGTATATAATATTTCTGGAGAAATCAGAGCCAGGTGGAAAAGGAGAAGATTGGTTTCATTGAGTGGACTGTTGCTATCAATTAAAATGAAACGGGATTCTCAAGCAATCCCTGAAAATACTTGGAAATCTTAAACACTTGCGTTAAGGAACTTTCTGGATCAAGTTATATTTATTTAAAAGCAGGAAAATATTAACAAAAATTTTTACACCTAAAAAACGTAAAGAGACATTATTTTCAGGAACGAAAGTCATCTTCTACCTGTTTATTTTAAACTCTGCATTGAGGATCCTAGATAAACTGGTCGGAGTTTAAATAACTCGTACTGTATTCTGTGTCCTATGTCCACTGCGTCCTCCAACAACATTGCCATTTCCAAAACCGGAAAAATTGCCAAGTCGAATTTTTTAAATGTTCAATTGACCAACAGGCATGACAAGAAATGCCTTCTGCACACTAGCATCTGGAGCATGGAATATTATATGGCTTTTCAATATTCGTTTCAAAGGTGATTGCCAAAAGTTTTTGGTGTGGATTAGTGCTTTGGAATGCGTATGAACGTTAAATTCACAAAGAAATTAGGTGGATGAAGGCGAGCCACATCAGCAAAATTGAGATTAAATTTCCTTCAAAAGTCATGTCAAGGTATGTTGTTACTCCCAATTTCGATAGCCCAGTTTTTTACAGTGATGAGTAACAAAAATCTTTAGCCTTTTCCCTGACTGGGAAACTGAAGATAACCCCTGACAAGAGA